>JASAMZ010012595.1:27500-55823 GCA_030248115.1 Linhomoeus sp. GSCO2_2 | reverse complement strand
AAATATTTGAGGAAAATGGGCTAGAGCTTTGCAGAATTTCAGTGTTGAATAACTGAAACTAAAGTGCGATTTTCAGTTTCAGCATCAGTTATGGCATTCGTAGCAGTTTTGATTCGGTGTCAGTTTCCGTTAACTGATTGTAACGGAAACTAAAACTAGTCTATTGCTTGCCCACCCTGGGGGGGGGGGGGGGTGGTGAGTTGAAAAGCGACAAAACGCTACAGATGCGCTTCTGTGGAACGAATCTGGCTTGGCGAGGCCATACGAGCTCTGCAAATTGCCACGATACTGTAGCTACATATGTAGCTACTGTAGCAAGGAGAAAAGTGCAAGTCGCTTACTGATATGTATTGGTTCCGCCCCCCATGAAGACGAGCGCGTCGATCCTGCCCTTGAAGCCCTGCGTGTGTTTCACACCAGTGACGGCAACTTTTGAAATTTCAAAACCGGGTAGGTGAGGTTTATGTTTTATTGTGACTACCCGGATCCAGTGACAACCCAGATATCCGGGTTTTCACTGGTCGACTTGGTGAAAACCCGGATATCCGGGTTTTCACTGACAGATTAGTGAAAACCCGGATAGCGTATGTGTTGATTCTGAGCGGGCTGCTGCTCGACCTATTCCTTCAGGTCGTATTCACACTTTATTCTCCCACACACATACGCTATGTACAGACTCAAGACTCCCTGTTATCGACTCGATACTCTCTATCGACTCAAGACTCCCTTTATAAGACTGCCCGTTACACAGAGAAAGACGGAACGAGAGGGATACGAGTGGGCGTGGTCAGGCGCGGTACAACCAATCAGCGCGCATCCCGTCTGCTGTTGACATCCACTCCCCTCCTAAGAATCGCGTTCCATCGCGATACACTCGCAAGCCTGTAAACTAAGCGATCAACAATACACCACCTAATTATCAACGTTCCCGAATTAGTCGATAACAACTGCCTACCACCATACGTACCAAAACATATCGCGCCGACAAGTAACCAAATGTCTGCTTACCCATACCACCGCATGCGGACATAACGCAATCATCTTAAACCAATATCAAACCCAGCAATCCGCAAAGGATGCATTACTTCACTACCAGCACTACAACAATATAAAATAACTGTCGCGACGACGAAGTCCCGACTTCCTACCTACGCGCAATAACGTACCATTGCAACAATCCTAATCATCGCGAACGGTGGCATAGATGTACCGGGCGCGCACGAACAGTCTACTGTCTACGGAGGGTAATAGTGCGCGAAAGCGGCGCGTTTAATTAGCGCGCGGTCGCTGCGACAAGGGCAAGCGTGAGAAGTGCGTTGTGCGAGGGTGTCTGCTGCCTGCTTCACTGTGTGCGTCAACGTGTCCCAAGCCGCTGACACTGTCCCGCTGCTTTCGGGACGCTGACTTCTCGCTCGAGGCTTCCCTCTGGAGGCGGCCTTCTTCTTGGCCTTGCTGGCCACCCTTGGCATTCGTGGCACACTTCTCACTTTGGCCTTCTTCCTGGCCTTCTTCTCTGCCACTCGTCTCTCGCTCCCATCCGCTGGGAACTCAGGTGCGCCTGTGTCACCATTCTTCTCGGGTAGCTCCCTCATGGCCATGGATTGCCTCTCCTTTGGCATCTGGCTCTTCTCCTCAGCACTAGCCTTCAGTTGCTGGCACAGCGTGTGGCACGCTTTTAATTCTTCCTTCAACTTGGCCACTTCCTTCTTCAGTTGCTGCACCTCAGCCTCTTGTGTGCTCTCCTGAGCTTGGCAGGGCTGTGTCGTCTGAACCAGGCCCACCAACGGCAAATCGGGATTGCTGTTTCCACCAGTGCGTCCGAAACACACGTAGCCACTCTCTTCTCTCTGCTGCATGCGCCTCAATTGTTCCTTCAGTTGCACATTCTCGCCAGTGAGGGAGGTCAGCTCTGTTGTCACTTCTTCCAGTGATCTCGCAGCTCGGCCTCTGGCACTGCCACTTGTCTGTAGCAATCCTACCGCTGGCTGGTGATAAATGTAGCCCTCTCCATAGCTTCTGCCTTGTTGCAGGGGGCAGTTCCTCTGGACATGGGGTCCTCCGCATCCGTAGCACTCTACAGGGTTCGCTGGCGTGTAGTAGCTACGCCCTCCATGGTTGTGGTTTTCACGCTCTGGGCAATTTCTTCTGTAGTGGGGCCCACCGCACTGATAGCACTCCACCGTGCGTCTTCCGCTTCCAGCCCAGGCACTGGTGTCTTGTTCCTCTGATTCCCCATGGTCAGCTCTCATCGGCCATCTTCTACCACGTCCACGATGGGGCGTCGTCTGTCTGCCCGCTGCGTAGAGGGCTGGAAATGGGTTGGATTCCACGCTCTGCTGCTGGTGCTTGTGGAGATTGTCCGTCATTTGCGTCAGCTTCCGGCCGGACTCAATGTTGCGCGCCAACTGGAAGGCAATGTCGAAGGACGCACCCGGCGTCGTCTCGTTGATCTTCTGTCGCATGTCACGGTCCAGTCCGTTGACGAACAGAATTCGGAGGAAACCTTTGCGCATCTCAGAGTCCGCTGTAGGGAAGGCCATGCGTGCCTGCTCTTCCAGCGCGGCTCTATACGCCGTGACGTCCTCGTAGTTTCCGGCGCGGCAGGACATCAGCGCGTTGGAAGCGAACTGTGACATCTCCTTCGGCATGAAGAGGAGGATCAGTTGCTGCGACAGGCGCGTCCAGTCGGTCTTGACGTCGTCTGGGACGCTTTCTCTGTAGACGTCCAGTGCCGTCCTCTTTAGTCTTCCGCGAATGCCCCGAGCCTTTTGTTCATCCGTCATGCCCAAGTCGTCAGCAGCAGCTTCGTAGTCGCGCAGGAACGATAGAAAGTTCTCCGTATGGCGTCCAGAAAAGATTGGCCAGTCAATAGGCGGGAGGCGCGAACTTCCGGGAGTGAAGCGCTGGGACGACTGAAGTTTGGCCAACTGTCGCTGCACGGCGGCGAGTTGTTGTGCGAGCGTACCGGTGTCGGTTGCGTCTTGTGCTGACATGTCGCTTGGCGTGCTCATGTTGCGTTTCGTCAGTGAGATGGTCCCTGGATTCTGTGTGCTCTGTGTGTGAATGTCTGTTTGCGGCGTCTGCGCCCTTGCCGCCCTTGTGGCCACTCGCCACACAGATGCGCGAAAAGAAGGGGGATTAAAGGCCAAAGGCCCTGACCTCGCGCAGGAAATGGGAAGAGATGAAGGAGATAGATGAGAAGGGCGCGGCGCTGCCAATGCACAGCGGCGTCGTAAATGAGCCGAAAGTGGATAGTGGACGCAAAGCGCGCGCGGTCACTAGAGGCGGCCGTCCGCCAACAGAGTATACCAATCAGCCGCTCGGACGGCTCTCGACGCGGGGAGAAACGAACGGGGTCGTAAACGCGACCGATATACGAGCCAAGGTCACTCCCCGGTGACCAGACACGAACAGGCGCGCTATCTCGGCAAGGATATGAGAAGGATGATAGCACGGTGCCGCGCTGTGCCAAGCACAAAGACAATCGGCACACCTACAGTAGTGAACCGAATACAATACTGTGCACAAAAGAACCAATGCGTGTACGCGAATGCCACAAATGACTCACAAAACCCGGCGCAGCGACGTGTGCTGTTGCTGGTCCACAGCTCGATGTAGAGCTCGCTAGTCAGCCTCAAAGGTTCCAAAGGGCCCAAGTGTTCCCAGGCTCCTCAGCAGGAGTGGTCGGTCTGCAGCTCAGTCCATGCAAGGCGAGTCAGAAGCGTTCCGCCCGCTCCTTCAGTAGGAAAGTCCGTCCAGGTCTTCCACAGAAGCCACTTGTCCAGTCTCCTGTAGTGGACGAAGGGTGCATCCAGGGCTCCAGCCACAGAAGGCGAGCCAGCAAGGTTCCACAGTGTCCACTGGCTCCTCAGTCGTGGACGCAGGGTGTGTCCAGGGATCCAGTCAGGAAGGGAGAGCAAAGGGCAAGCGACGTCCAGGCTCCAGCCAACCACAGGCGAGCCAACAGTTCCTCAGGGCTCCAGACAACCAGGCGAGCACTCTTTTCTTCTGCTCAAGCCAGACACAGGCGAGCAATCAGTTCCTCAGGGCTCCAGCCACACCAGGGGCGAGCCACTCCTTTTGCTCCCGCCTTCCACAGGCGAGCCAAGTTCCTCTGTGCTCCAGCCACACCAGGGGCGAGCAGACACTTCTTCAGGCTTCAGCCAAACTCAGGCGAGCCAACAGTTCAGCAGCGGCCCCGCATTGGGCTCCACTTGTGTTGATTCTGAGCGGGCTGCTGCTCGACCTATTCCTTCAGGTCGTATTCACACTTTATTCTCCCACACACATACGCTATGTACAGACTCAAGACTCCCTGTTATCGACTCGATACTCTCTATCGACTGAAGACTCCCTTTATAAGACTGCCCGTTACACAGAGAAAGACGGAACGAGAGGGATACGAGTGGGCGTGGTCAGGCGCGGTACAACCAATCAGCGCGCATCCCGTCTGCTGTTGACATATGCGAAATTTCGCGGGAGGTTAGTGAAAATCATAATAGCTGTGTTTTCACTAACATTTTCGAAGAAATAGCCTAGAAATCAATGCTCCTATCGTTTTGAATAGTGGTGACGAAACGAGTACCGTTCAATGGCAAATCGCACTGTTTGTTGTGCGAAACAAACGTCGTGGAGTGCGACACGCGCGTTCCTACGTAATATATTGCATCTTTGGCGAGCCGCCCTTTCGCAATACCAAATGTTTGCGGCCAATTGGCACGTCTGTCTTTAACAGGCGGCTAAGTATATGGGTATGTGTATCCCGCTTACAGTTTGAACGTGACTGAAAGTTATCGCAAGCGCTAGCAGGGAAGGGGCACAGCCGGCCTGAACAGGAGGTGAACTATATTGGAGGAGTGTCTATTCCACTTACAGTTTGCACTGAAACTCTGCCGGCGTCGGGCCTGGCGGGTCTCAGCTGAGGCTTAGCGCGACAAGTCGGTCACCGGTCGCGTTAAGCCTAAGCTTCGACCCGCCAGACTGCGACGCCGACTGACCCTTGTGGACTGTGGGCGCAGGGCGAGCCTAAGCATAGCCTGATTTGGAAGGAACCAAACGACCTTCAGGCAATAGAATCATACGTTATAGCAGTGTATTGTGCGATTTTGAGCATATCGGAGCATTATCCGGGTTTTCCCTAATCTATCGGTGAAAACCCGGATATCCGGGTTTTCACTAACTTGACAGTGAATACCCGGATAAGTATCCGGGTATTCACTAACCAACTCAGTGAAAACTCGAATATCCGCGTTTTCACTGAAGACGGGCTTTCCCGGTCACATATATAATTCGCTAAGAATAGAACTGGATAGAAAGAAGCACACCCGGCTTAAAAAACTGGACACCCGGTTTTGTCTGGTTAGTTTTGCCGATCTGGGTAAAACCTGGTACGACAAAACAGAACTGGGTAAGTACTAACTAAGTATACCCGGTATATCAAAACCGGATAAATCAGATAGCAAACTGGTTCCACCACAGCCCATGTGACGATAGAACTCTACTTGTAGACTTTTGTCAGTTGGGCACTTGGCAGATTGACAATCATGCGCCATCATTCAGAGATCGGAAATTCCATTCAACATGCAAACTCCGTTAGCATACTTAGGTCCATGTAATTTGTCATGGAATGGGATTTCTATGGGGATTAACTCTGGACAAGCGCATTTTTTCGCCCGCCCTCAGGCGGGCGACACCATACGAGAGCTCGGCGTGCGTGCGTGCGTGCGTGCGTGTGTCCGTCCGTCCGTCACGCTCTCAGATCTCGGCGTTGGAAAGTCGTAGAGAGACGATCTTGGGCTCTACGGATAGGTCTCGACTCACTGATCATTAGTCATAACCGGTGTCGAGACTCAAAAATTTGAATTTCTAGAGTTACAGTAACCCGAAGGTCCAAAACGCAAAACGGCTCTAACTCACTCGTCTTACGCCGTAGAGTGGCAATCGACACGTCAGATAAAAGCTCTCGACGCGCCCATTCACGTGGCAGTAAAAATGTTCTAAATTACGCAAACACGCACCGCTGAAAACGCTATTCTCGGGATTTTGACACTAAGATCGCTCTAACTCGCTCAACTTGCGTCGTAGAGAGACGATCTCGAGCTTTTTGCATAGCTCCCGACTCACTGATCATTTGTTCTCCAATCGGTCGAAATTCAAAAGTTTGAATATTGCGAGTTACAGTAACTCGAAGGTGCAAAAGCACAATACGGCTCTAACTCGCTCGTCTTACGTCGTAGAGCGGCAATCGACACGCCAGGTGAAAGCTCTCGACGTGCTCTTTCACGCGGCTGCAAAACTTTGTTCAATTACGCAAACACGCACCGCTGAAACGCCATTATCGGGATTTTGACGCTTAGATCGCTCTAACTCGCTCAACTTGCGTCGTAGAGAGACGATCTCGAGCTTTTTGGACAGCTCCCGACTCACTGATCGTTTGTTCTCTCATTGATGGAAATTCAAAGGTTGGAATTTCGTGAGTTACAGTAACTCGAAGGTGCAAAAGCACAAACGGCTTTAACTCGCTCGTCTTACGTCGTAGAGTGGCAATCGACACGCCAGGTGAAAGCTCTCGACGTGTTCTTTCATGCGGCTACACAACTTTGTTCAATTACGCAAACACGCACCGCATAAAACGCCATTCTCGCGATTTTAACGTTAAGATCGCTCTTTGCTACATGCAGAAGTGCGACACGGTTTGATTGCTCGTAGTGCGCTCTTTTGTGCTCTGTCAATTGTTTGCCAAAACTTTTACTAGTTTTTGTCACTTTTTTAAAAGCGTTGCTTGAAAGATGGATGTTCTTGCTCTAAAAGCCAAATCGCGGGCGAAATCAATATTGCTAATGCAATACCCTCTTGCGAAGCGGGGGCTCATGAAGCGGAGCATGCGGGCGATGAACTCTCGCACTCTCTGCAGAAAGAACGCAACTCTTTGCAATGTCAGTCAGAATACAAACTCAACTTTTTTCGCCCGCCCTCAGGCGGGCGACACCCTAGGAGAGCTCGGCGTGCGTGCGTACGTCCGTCCGTCCGTCCGTCCGTACGTAACGCTCTCAGATCTCGGCGTTGGAAAGTCGTAGAGCGGAGATCTTGGGCTCTACTGATAGATCTCGACTCACTGATCATTCAGCTAAGAGGTTTGGAAATTCAAAAGTTTGAATTGCGCGCGCTACAGTAAGCTGAAGGTCAAAACGCAAAACGGCTCTAGCTCGCTCGTGTTACGACGTAGAGCGGCAATCGACACGTCATGTGAAAGCTCTCGACGTGCTCTTTCATGCGACTGCAAAAGTTTTTTCGACTACGCAAACACGCACCGCGGAAAACGCCATTCTCGGCATCTTGACACTAAAATCGCTCTAACGCGCTCAACTTGCGTCGTAGAGAGACGATCTCGAGCTTTTTGGATAGCTCCCGACTCGCTGATCATTTGTTCTCCCATTGGTCGAAACTCAAAAGTTTGAATTTCGCGAGTTACAGTAACCGAAAGGTGCAAAACAGACAACAGATCTAACTCGCTCGTCTTACGTCGTAGAGCGGCAATCGCCACGTCAGGTGAAAGCTCTCGACGTGCTCTTCTATGTGGCAGTAAAACCTTTTCAATTACGCAAACACGCCCCGCGGAAAACGCCATTCGGGATTTTGACGGTAAGCTGGCTCTAACGCGCTCAACTTGCGTCGTAGAGAGACGATCTCGAGCTTTTTGGATAGCTTCCGACTCACTGATCATTTGTTCTCCCTTTGGTCGAAACACAATAGTTTGAATTTCGCGAGTTACAGTAACTTGAAGGTGCAAAAGCACAAAACGGCTCTAACTCGCTCGTCTTACGTCGTAGAGTGGCAATCGACACGCCAGGTGAAAGCTCTCGACGTGTTCTTTCATGCGGCTACAAAGGTTTGTTCAATTACGCAAACACGCACCGCGGAAAACGCCATTATCTGGATTTTGACGTTAAGATCGCTCTTTGCTACATGCAGAAGTGCGACACCGTTTGATTGCTCATAGTGCGCTCTTTTGTGCTCTGTCAATTGTTTGCCAAAACTTTTGCAAGTTTTTGTCACTTTTTTAAAAGCGTTGCTTGAAAGAGGGATGTTCTTGCTCTAAAAGCCAAATCGCGGGCGAAATCAATATTGCTATGCAATACCCTCTTGCGAAGCGGGGGCTCATGAAGCGGAGCATGCGGGCGATGAACTCTCGCACTCTCTGCAGAAAGAACGCAACTCTTTGAAATGTCAGTCAGAATACGAACTCAAGTTTTTAATACCGGAGCTTGTTAATACCGGAGCTTGTTGTCCAATGGGTTGATTGTGAAACACGCGCCTTGTTGGTCTGGCCAGTGTAGTTGATTAAGGTCCATTGGGTGACGGCTTCAGAGGCGAACCTAATGAGAGCTGTGCGCGTGCGGTCGTCGCCGACGTCAAAGTGATCCACTAATGTCTTGAGAAAGGCTCGCTCCTGCAACGGTGACGGCGACAAGGTACGCTAGATTATACCTGCATTAAAAATCAATTAGATTAGAGAATTCAAACCGCAAAAATCCAAGAACAAATCTAAATTTTACAATCGGAATTATTTATTGTTTAAACTATTTTTCCATTTTAGAATTTTGTTCACAGCTTTATTTTACAAATTTTAGATCTTGCAATTACGGAAACTGCGCAAGTCCAAGAGACAGCGAGTGGATGTGTTGGCCATCAAGATTTTCAAAACCCACAGTGTCTGCGAAAGGCAAAATCTTCCCACCGTGTCATACTCGCTCCTCAGACTGCCCGACTCGTCCAGCAGAAAGACGAAGTCCCAACGCGGCTGGCAGCGACAGTCGTCGCTATTCAACTGCTGGCAGACACAGTCGCCGCCCTCGCAGATGCCTGCAGGTGTGGACAACCCTCCAGGCTTCCAGGTGGCGCAAAGGTCGCCGCAGGTTGGCGCGTCGCAGCTTGCATTCTGCATACGTACATACATCATGTGCTACTGCTCTGAGAGAAGCAAGAAGTTTCATACGTATACAGAGGCATATTGTACGGTCGTCTTTCCGCCTCGAAAATGCACCGGCCATCACACAAGAAGTAGAAATGGAAAGGGGGGGGGGGGTGTGGCTATTGGAGGCCATGGAGTTTTTATGCCAGAGCTGAGCAGGCTCAATTATTGTTCAAGTGACGAAGGGTCAATTATTTAAGCAGGCGCAATGTGACCAACAGAAACCCATTTTTTCGCCCGGCCTCAGCCGGGCGAACCCCTACGAGAGCTTTGCGTCCGTTCGTTCGTTCGTTCGTCCGTCACGCTCTCAGATCTAGGCGTTGGAACGTCGTAGGAAGGCGATCTTGGGCTTTACGGAAAGGTCTCGACTCACTGGTAATGTTGCTAAGAGACTTCGAAATTCAAAAGTTTGAATTGCGCGCGCTACAGTAACCCGAAGGTTCAAACTGAAAACGGCTCTAACTCGCTCGTCTTACGTCGTAGAGCGGCGCGCGATAGGTCAACTAAAAGGTCTCGACGTGCGCTTTCGTTTGGCATTAAAACTTTTGTTAATTACGCGAACACGCACCACGAAAAACGACATTCTCGCGTTTTTAACGCAGAAATCGCTCTAACTCGCTCAGCGTGCGTCGTAGGGAGACGATCTTGGGTTGGTTGGATAGCTCTCGACTCACTGATCATTTGTTCTTCTATTGGTCGAAACTCAAAAGTTTGAATTTCGGGAGCTACAGTAACCCAAAGGTTTAAAACGCGAAACTTATCTAACTCGCTCGTCTTTCGTCATAGAGAGACGATCTTGAGTTCGTTGAATACGTTTCGGCACACTGATAATTCCGTTAAGAGAAGTCGAAATTCAAAAGTTTGAATTGCGCGCGCTACAGTAACTCGAAGGTCCAAAACGCAAAACGGCTCTAACACGCTCGTCTTACGTCGTAGAGCGGCGTGCGATAGGTCAACTAAAAGGTCTCGACGTGCGCTTTCACTTGGCGTAAAAAATTTGTTAATTACGCAAACACGCACCACGAAAAGCGACATTCTCGCGTTTTTAGCATAGAAATCGCTCTAACTCGCTCGTCTTTCGTCATAGAGAGACGATCTTGAGTTTGTTGAATAGGTTTCGTCACACTGATCATTCTGTTATGAGAAGTCGAGATTCGAAAGTTTGAATTTGGCGAGCTACAGTAACTCAAAGGTTCAAACAGCAAATCGGCCCTAACTCGCTCGTCTTACGTTATAGAGCGGCATTCGTTCGACCGTTTGAAAACTTACGTTGAGGCAGTTGTTGAACAGTCATTCCTAAACAAATACTTTTGTTTTTTTAAACCCTTGTCTTACGAACAACTTCGTCTGCTAAAAAAATTAATCCCGGGCGATCCCAATGTTGCCCTGCAACAACCGCTCAGAAATGCGTGTGTCTTGCTCAAACAAATAATCCCGGGCGATCCCAATGTTGCCTTGCAACAACCGCTCAGAAATGCGTGTGTCTTGCTCAAAAATTAATCCCGGGCGATCCCAATGTTGCCCTGCAAGAACCCCTCAGAAAGGAGCGTGTCAAAAGTAGCGCATGAATAGTGGACTCTGGGCGGGCGCGCGTCATATCGGAAAGGCTTCGAAATACTTTACAAAAGTATCCACTCTTTTACTCTTCCACTTTAAAACACTCACAAACCACTCTGTATTAATAAAACAACTCAACTTTTTTAAAACAGCTTGTTAGGCTCAAATCACAGTCGTCTGCTAGTTTCAATTCGGTTTCAGTTACTATGGCGTTTGTGCCAGTTTCAGATTCAGCTGCAGTTCCATTTCACTGATTGGGCCTGTAACTGGCACTATTTTCGCCCGGCCTCAGCCGGGCGAACCCCTACGAGAGCTTTTCGTGCGTGCGTGCGTCCGTTCGTTCGTTCGTTCGTCCGTCACGCTCTCAGATCTCGGTGTTGGAAAGTCGTAGGAAGGAGATCTTGGGCTCTACGGAAAGCTCTCGACTCACTGGTAATGTTGCTAAGAGACTTCGAAATTCAAAAGTTTGAATTGCGCGCGCTACAGTAACCCGAAGGTCAAAAAGGAAAACGGCTGTAACTCGCTCGTCTTACGTCGTAGAGCGGCGCGCGATAGGTCAACTAAAAGGTCTCGACGTGCTCTTTCGTGCGGCATAAAACTTTTCTTAATTACGCAAACACGCAACACGAAAAGCGACCTTCTCGCGTTTTTAACGCAGAAATCGCTCTAACTCGCTCAGCGTGCGTCGTACGGAGACGATCTTGGGTTGGTTGGATAGCTCTCGACTCACTGATCATTTGTTCTTCTATTGGTCGGAACTCAAAAGTTTGAATTTCGGGAGCTACAGTAACCCAAAAGTTTAAAACGCAAAACTGATCTAACTCGCTCGTCTTCCGTCATAGAGAGACGATCTTGAGTTCCTTGAATAGGTTTCGGTACACTGATAATTCCGTTAAGAGAAGTCGAAATTCAAAAGTTTGAATTGCGCGCGCTACAGTAACCCGAAGGTCCAAAACGCAAAACGGCTCTAACACGCTCGTCTTACGTCGTAGAGTGCCGTGCAATAGGTCAACTAAAAGGTCTCGACGTGCTCTTTCGCTTGGCGTGAAACTTTTGTTAATTACGCAAACACGCACCACGAAAAGCGACATTTTCGCGTTTTTGGCGTATAAATCGCTCTAACTCGCTCAGCGTGCGTCGTAGAGAGACGATCTTGAGTTGCTGGATAGCTCTTGACTCACTGATCATTTGTTCTTCTATTGGTCGAAACTCAAAGGTTTGAATATCGCGAGCTACAGTAACCCAAAGGTTCAAACAGCAAATGGGCCCTAACTCGCTCGTCTTACGTTGTAGAGCGGCATTCGTTCGACCGTTTGAAAGCTTACGTGGAGGCAGTTGTTGAACGGTCATTCCTAAAGAAATACTTTTGTTTTTTTAAACCCTTGTCTTACGAACAAGTTTGTCAGCTAAAAAAATTAATCCCGGGCGATCCCAATGTTGCCTTGCAACAACCGCTCAGAAATGGGTGTGTCTTGCTCAAAAAATTAATCCCGGGCGATCCCAATGTTTCCCTGCAAGAACCTCTCAGAAAGGAGCGTGTCAGAAGTAGCGCATGAATAGTGGACTCCGGGCGGGCGCGCGTCATATCGGAAAGGCTTCGAAATACTTTACAAAAGTATCCACTCTTTTACTCTTCCACTTTTAAAACACTCACAAACCACTCTGTATTAATAAATCAACTCAACTTTTTTAAAACAGCTTGTTTATGTTTCTATTGGCCACCCTACACCCAGAATCCCCTGGTGCTATCCGAACTCAATGCCGATCACCTGAAACACTCTGGTGCACGTCGTCGTGTCAGTGGTGTCAGGGGAGAGCGGGTCTTGGCACTCTGGTCTGGCGCACACAAAGCCGCGTGGTTCCACCGCCCTCAGAGGAGATGTGGACAAAACCCATTCTCCAGTGGTGCTGCAGAATACTGAGACTTTCGAGTAGGGTAGCCTGTTGCCTAAGACGGCTGTTTTGACGACCATGCCAAATGGGCAGGCGACTTCCACTGCAGCGCCGGCAGTGAAGTTGGATGAGTCTAAAGGGGGGTTTTTTGAGCTTCACTTTTCAGCTCAAATTTTAGCGGGGATCGCATTAACCCCCCCCCCCCCCCCCATCAGCAGCAAGCTGCGGTGCGCGCAAGACTTCATGCGGTGAACTTTCGGAATGGGGTCCATTGCCTCTGAAACATCTGACACCAACATAGGTGGCGCCATCAAGGGAAAGTTACATAGCTAAGAAAAGTCAAAGCTACCGAGCTTCGAGAAAATGACCAATTCTGTGTTTTGGACTCGTACCTACCTACCGTAAATCCTCCAATAAGCGCCCCCCCCCCCTCGAATAACCGTCCCCCCCCCTCCAATAAGCGCCCCCCCCCCCCCCCAGAGGTAGGTTGAAACAAGCTGTGTGTGTAAAAAGTTCAACCTATACTTTGTGTCTGTCAAATCCTGGTGAACAGCATAATAATGTGAATTTCATTCGCATAATTAGCCGTATCTAGAGAAGGTATCTTGAAAACGTGTACCACAATTCAAATGCAGCTATTACCACGATACGGTTGTCTGTACAGCTGATCTAAAGCTCAGTGATATCGCCGCGTTCGCTGTCTGGTATCGGCATGATACGACGCCGTTTATCTGAAGTTTTATACCTGTGGGAATACGCCACATCGGAAAAACTTGCCAACTGTTTGGTGCAGTCGTTCTCTACCAGGAATATTGGTTGGTGTACGTATTTCTGCGTTATGACGCTTTTGTCAGTTTGTAGAATTTTTACCAATTGTGGCGTATTTCTATGAAATTCCATAATTGCAAGCAATTTTGTTAGTGTTACAAACTATCCGCGGTCTATGCTCTTTCCATTTCTGAAGAAATTTCGTCGCTAGCTCATCAGGCGAAAAAGTCGATTTTCGACATTTTTACATTTTAATTGTAAATATCTCTAAATTGCAGTGTTTCAAAACTGTAGAACCATGTCACAAATTCTTATTGGCTTACGACCTTTCAATTTCTACATTCACATTCGTCAATAAATGACGCTCCTTTTTTGTCATTTTGTGGAATTTTGACAAATAATTCTATAAAATTAAACATTTGAAAAAATTTCTCTTGTGGTACAAATTGCCCACGGCCTATGCTCTTTCCATTTCTGAATAAATTTCGCCGCTAGCTCATCACGCAAAAAGTCGGTTTTCGACATTTTCATATTTTAATTTGCAAATATCTCCAAATTGCAATTTTTCAAAACTGACAAACTATGTCACAAATTCTTATTGGCTTACGACCTTTCAGTTTCTGCATTCACATTCGTCAATAAATGACGTTCTATTTTTGTCAATTTATGACATTTCTACAAACAATTGCGTATTTCTATCAAATTCCACATCGACAAAAAATTTCTTTCGTGTTACAAATTATCAGCGGTCCATGCTCTTCCCATTTCTGAAGAAATTTCGCGGCTAGCTCATCAGGTGAAAAATCGATTTTTGACGTTTTTTCGCCGCGCCTCAGCGCGGCGAGGTGTATATCCGGTAGAGTGTCGGACCAACCAAAAGTGGTCAACCTGGATCTAACAGTACGGATTCAAGCATGATTTGGAAAAATCGTTTTTGTGCAAATCGAGATGAAGGGTTCCTACATGTCTGTTAGATCGCCTCTAGAACAACCTGTATCATCTATTTGCCATGTGCTTGACACGAAAATGTCACCCTACACTGCCACTCGGTATACTTGCCCAATTACTATATATGTACTCAGTCACAACATAGGTGTTCTGTACATGGCAGGAGTGCTGATGTAGGTAATTTCTGCCCCTGTATACGCACTCGGTTCAAGTACAGTTGTACTGTGTGTTTCATAGTCACTGTGCATAGCTCTGTACTGCCAGCGGATACATGTATAGAGCTCTGCACCAGCACAAGGACAGATTTCAATGAAATTTAATTCTAGGTGGATGCTGATACATTTGAAGGGACGGATTTGTAAACAATACTTGTAACACTATAGGCACATTTTCAGCCCTACAGCAGTGCAATGCACTTTACAGCATCCAGTTTTCCTAAATGTAAACCAATCAAACCACAGAATGTAATTACACCTTGTATTGTCTCATTGCTTGCCTAATTGTATTATACATCTGTTCAATGACACGTTTCAGCGCAACAGTTGCCCCACAGTTGCCATTGTCACACCTGTGGATGGAAAATAGGTTGACATACCTAGCCAAGGTAAGGTATAGAAAAACTTTTTACATAGAAACATACAAGCATATATTCCTACAGAATTACAGCTCTACAACTGCTCACGTTCCAGAATATAAGTGCATTCTTGCTTGTATTTACCATTGTGCTGCTTTTGGTAGTGATGGCGCAGGCATTACTTCCTTTCTTTCAGATACATCATGCCACTACACGCATTGCTTTCCCTTCTGGAGAGGGGAGAGGTGGCCTTCGTGATATCACTTGGGAGATTTTTGCGTCCAGCTTTTGCTTACCCCAAACACCCAGTGTTGCGCTGGTTCAGGCCACACTGCATGTGAGTACATGTGTAGCATCTATCGGTGGTGACCTGCAACTATGACAATGAGGTTTCTAGAATGGCATTGCAAAATAGTATGGTTTACCATACATTGTAGCCCTTGTCCAACTAGTTGTATGCACCAGGGATTGACTTGCCACTGAGAATGTCATAAGTAGTGGCCAAAACATGTCCCCAAACCTTCTCAAAATCCTCTGGATGGTGGGAATGAAGCTTGGTTGCAAAAAGGTAGCCAGTTCTTGGGTCACAATGGTGTAGTACTTGAGACCAGTTGGCACTGGCTTGCCCTTTATGGTGACCTTACCAGCAAATCATCCTAAATGCTAACAATCTTTCAATACTTGCCATTGTACTTATGGAAGTTTAGGACTATGTTACCATCCCACTGGGCGATCTCTTCATCTAGACTGATGTCAGGCTGCATGGGCATGTGCATTTTCTGGGACCCTCGAACACAGGCATCCAAATAACCTTTCGCCTTGTAGAGGGTGTGGTGAGTGCTGACTGTGTCCGGGTCATATAATCTGATCGCATTAAAAAAGTAAACAAAATCCTGGCAGCTGGCCCAGGTGCTGCGGACGAATGGATCATCTGTAGTGCACATATAATACAGGGACAGTTGTTCACTGTGACAGTCTATAGTGGACAATCTTTGTACCTCGCCAATCGCAGGCCCAGTACTCCTTCACATTAGATCTCCGAATCGTGTCCATTTGGAACAGAATAGCCAGAATTCTCAGAAATCTGGGTCTTTTCAAGGGCAACCATCTGGATGAGTACCACATTGCCCCATATTTGTCAGTGCACACCCTCATGATCTCCATTGCTTCCGAGTACATAGACAGAAAAATTGAGAGAATTTCCCACTTGGAGTAATCTTCCTGATCACCGATTTGGCACTGTGGGTCCCAGATTCTTTTTGTTCTTGATGGAAAAGCCCACTTCTCCCACCTGCAAATGTAGCGGTGGGAAATTTCTACAAATGACCCATCTCTTTTCCACCATTGGTTGAAAATTTCTACAAATGACTAATCTCCTTCCTAAAGGCCTTGTTAAAAACCTCATGACAGACACCATTTTCAACCAATGGTGAGCAACCGATTATACTCTATTGACAGAGCGAATGTACTCCATTTACACCACTTAGAACCCACTTGAAATCTGGAGGAGTGTTGGGCAACAACTTTTCAGGATCGTCACAGGGATCGACGTGTGGCAGACTGGAAGGCTAAAAGTGCTAACATGTGTCTATTGTTCTCTGAATCTGTACAAACTTCTCTGAATCAGTGCAACATCATTTACCTCATTTTCAAGGTCATATCCTTCACAAATCTCTTGATCTTTAGGGTCGTCTGGCAGCTCACCCAGATAGTCCAGTTCACCAACAATATATTCAGGTCCTGCAATTTTGCCCCAGAACCCAGTAGGCCATGCACCATGCTTTCACTGTCACATATGGTGCCCACGATGATGTAAACAATCAAATGAACCATGGCTTTTGTAGGTGTTACAACAAGGGACAAATTCAGGCTGCAATTTTACTACATTTCATACACTCATCAGCACAAAAGGGAGTATAATGGGAGCGCAACAATCATCCAATTGTCTACCAACAAAGAACTGGAGCACAAGCAGCCAAAACTAGTACAAATACATTCTCAGCTGCATTGAGAGTCTATTTTTCAGCTAGTATTTTCGCCTTCCTTCTTCTTCGCTGCTGTCGTGAGTGCAGCTTTTGCCACGTCGTCCAACTCCTCCCACACTGAAGTGATGTCCATCTGAGAAGCAGTGGCGCTGGAAGAGCTAGGCCCCTGAAATAAAACAAATCATGGTGGCAGGTAAAATCTCTGCAACGGCCATATTACTAACAGGGGATAGTCAAGGTTACAGTGTTGTGTCTTTGTCATCCTTGCGACCCTGCTTCCAGGATTTCTTTGGAGTCAGTGAGTCATAGGGGAACCTTCCCGTCTGAGAGCTCTGCTGCGGTGGTTGGAATGGATGGTGTCAATTACACTCAGCAAAAACAGCTTTCTGTCAATGGGGATGAGCTCCTCTATCTTCAGCTCAGTGTTCTAAACAAGGTCCTGTCCTAAGATTGGGGGGGGGGGGGGGTGGGGTTCTACATCAGTGCAATATCAAGTGCTCACTTGTGTCTGCTTTTCGTTGTTTGTTCAATGTGACGTTTTCACACAGGTAGGAAACATCAGATAAATGGCGTCGTATCACGCCGATAACATATAGCGAACGCGGAGATATCACTGAGCTTCAGATCAGCTGTACAGACAACCGTATTGTGGGGACAGCTGCACTTGGTATTTCAGTACACGTTCTCAAGGCACCTTCTCCAGATATGGCTAATGGTGTGTGTAAAGTTCACTATACTGTTCACCAAGGTTTGGCAGACACATTGTATAGGTTGAACTTTTTACACACACAGCTTGTTCTGCTTCCCTAGGAGGTAGTTGCCACACTTATCGGCATCAAGAGTGGCAACATCTTCCACAGTGGTATACCGAGTCTCCAAATTGGACCAGTCTACTGCCTGATTATAGGCCTCCTGCAGGTACAGAGAGAGGTTGTCATTCCAGAATTTCTTCAGCAGTCAGAGATCTCCAGTCTGTGGGCTTGTGCGGTTTCCAGCCTGCAACATCATGTACCAAACTTGGCAAAGTTGGGTTTCTTTGTGCTTGAGAAATGGATTGAACACACCATTGTGGTAATGGGGTGGGCAGGACTCATTCCACAGAGTGTAAACAATGCTGGTAGTGTGCTGATACAGAGAGGATTTTCGACTCTCCCAATTCAGTTTTCGCTTTTGGAATCCCATTTGGTAATCGACATTGTGTTTGCGCATCGTTCTGGTCACTTCAAAGAACATAGCAGCAGTGGTCCTTTTGATAACCTCATTGAGCATTTGCCTGAATGTTCATGGTTTGTTCTAAATGTACACAACAGAACATAGTGCACGTGATCCAAAGTCATTCACCGGACATTGTAGTCTTTCTGATTCTGAAGCAGTGATAATGAGACACTGGTGATGGGTCGGTGCTTCTTGGTGCTCTCCTCTCTTCCCTCAGTCGTGGATTGCTCAGTGGCCTCAGTCGTGGCATGCTCAGGGGCGTTGGCAGAATCAGCAGCCCTATACATGCATAATTGACAATACACAAATTCCATGCAATGCACAACACAAACCCATCAAATAAATACCCGGCATCGTCATTGTCCTGACTGGTGTTATTTTGCTCCTGACTGCTGCTATTATTGGCAGCAACACCAGCTGCAGGTGTGACCACAGAACTTCCCCCAGTGGCTACAGTCTTGGCCTCGACTGCTGTGGCTGTCTTCTTCTGCTTTTGTGGCTTGTTCACTGTGGCTGCCTTGGTCTCATCTTCCCTACAACAGGTCAATCATCAATAGAGGCATTACTTTTACTAACAAAGATATATTCACAGGTCTAACCTCTTCTTTTCGGCAATGGCCATTTTGAAGTTCCTCTCGAATAAATCTCTGGAATCATCGTTTTTGAATTCAACGATGCCTCCAGCAGTCGGGTCCATGTTGTCCCACTCCAAAGTCAGATACTGTGTCGCTGGATGACTGCAATTTGTAGTGAGGTAGTAGAAATCTCTGGAGTCATGCAAGTTAATTTCATAACCTGCAGATGTAGTTTCTGAAAATCCGAATGCTGTAGAATGGCATTTCTACCATTTCATGAGAAGCTTCAGTCAGGGCATAGATCGCCAGGTGCTTGAAATCGATGCTGTCAATGATCAAACCCTCTGGATGGCCTGGAAGGTAATCCGTTGGAAACTAGCTTGTTGACTTATAGAGAATACGATGGGTGAGCAAAGTCTGAAACAGCACTTAGTCACGTTGCGACAATAAATTGCGCTGAAGACTGGACAAGTACACACACACCGCGAATTTTTCATGAACTAACAGTACAATTTCACGTTGAGAGCAAAATTCAGCCATATACAAGCACAAGTGTATATCACGCATCATTTGACTGCATGGAATCTGAAGAAGTCTTGATGTAGAGGCATCAACCGCCCTGAAAAGGAAGTTGTGCATTTATTAAGGGAAAATCCAGGCTGCACATGCGCAAGTGTCAATTCATGACGCGCAGAATTGACACAATTGTAGTTGTATTGCCAATTTTCACCATGCAACTACCAAAATGTCAACTAAAGAACATTTTTTGCCCTTCCACCTGTGCAATAGCAGATGTTCGTGCAATTTTGCGCTTCACACCAGCAATAGTGTCAGTATAGGCAAACTGTAACTGTGGCGTAGCAGTTACAAAATAAAGAAAATCTCTAGACTTTTGAGGCCACCGGACCACGGGGTCCGGTGGCGAGAGTGGTCCGACACTCTACCGGATATATACGGATGACAATGTCTGTCTGTCTGTCTGTCTGTGTGTGTGTGTGTGTGTGTGTGTGTCCGTCCGTGGCACCGAAGTAAGATATGTGGCATATGTGGTCAAGTAGAGTCGAGGTCGCTGAGTACGGATCCGATGTCCGTTTGTGTTGCTAATTTCGCATTTTCGAGATATTCGCAATTAAAATTCCAAAATGTCGAAAATCGACTTTTTCGCCTGATGAGCTAGAATTGAAATTTCTTCAGAAATGGAAAGGGCGTAGACAGAGGATAATTTGTAACACAAAAGAAATTTTTTGGAAATGCGGAATTTGATAGAAATACGCGATTTTCTGTCAAAATTTCATAAAATGACAAAAATAGAACGTCATTTATTGACGAATTTGAATGCAGAAATAGTAAGGCCGTATGTCAATAAGAATTTGTGACATAGTTTTACAGTTTTCGTAAATTGCAATTTCGAGATATTTAGAATTAAAATGAAAAAATGTCAAAATCAACATTTTCGTTTGATGGGCTAGCGGCGAAATTTCTTCGGAAATGGAAAGGGCATAGACAGTGGATAATTTGTAACTCAACAGAAATTTTTTGCAAATGTGGAATTTAATAGAAATACGCGATTATTTGTCAAAAATACACAAATTGACAAAAATAGAACGTCATTTATTGACGAATTTGAATGCAGAAATAGTAAGGCCGTATGTCAATAAGAATTTGTGACATACCTTTACAGTTTTCGTAAATTGCCATTTTGAGATATTTAGAATTAAAATGAAAAAATGTCAAAATCGACATTTTCGTTTGATGGGCTAGCGGCAAAATTTCTTCGGAAATGGAAAGGGCATAGACAGCGGATAATTTGTAACACTACAGAAATTTTTTGCAAATGTGGAATTTAGTTGAAATACGCGATTATTTGTCAAAAATTCTCCAAATTAACAAAAATATAACGTCATTTATTGACGAATGTGAATGCAGAAATGGTAAGGTCGTATGTCAATAAGAATTTGAGACATAGCTTTACAGTTTTAATAAATTGCAATTTCGAGATATTTAGGATTAAATTCACAAAGATGTCAAAATCGACATTTTCGTCTGATGGGCTAGCAGCGAAATTTCTTCAGAAATGGCAAGCGCAGAGACTGCGGATAATTAGTGGCATACAAGAAATTTTTGCGAGTACTAAATTTGACAGAAATGATCAAATCTTGACAGTAATGTCAAGATGTTACAAATCGCCACAGCTTTGGCATGAATGTTAACGTAGAAGTCGTACGCCAAGGGGAATTCCTGATGAAGAACGACCGGACCACACTGTTGGCAAGTTTTTTGTTGGATGTGACGGTTTCACACGGTAGGAAACATCAGATAAACGGCGTCGTATCATGCCGATAACATATAGCGAACGCGGCGATATCACTGAGCTTTAGATCAGCTGTACAGACAACCGTATCGTGGGAATAGCTGCACTTGCTATTAAGGTACACGTTCTCAAGACACTTTCTCCAGATGCGGCTAACGATGCTCACAAAGTTCACTATACTGCTCACCGAAATTTGACAGACACAAAGTATAGGTTGAACTTTTTACACACACAGCTTGTTTCGCCGCCCCCCAGGGCGGCGAGTATATATACGGACGCTATTGTCTGTTCGTTCCTCTGTGTGTGTGTGTGTGTAAGTACGGAAAAACTAGACACGACGGTTAGTGCCACCCGATGGAGTCGAATGCGCTGAGTAACGTGCCGTTGTCCGTTTCTGTTGCTAATTTCGCTATTTCGAGATATTTACAATTAAAATACGAAAATGTCAAAAATGACACTTTTATTTACAAGTCGTATCGGCAAAGTTTTTGCTGAAATGGAAAGGGCGTAAGACGCGATGAATTTGTGACATAGTTTCGGATTTTGGAATTCAGCAAATTAGGGATATTTTCAAGGTTTTTGTCAAAATTCCCAAATTTTGACAAATTCAAACAGCTTAAATTTCAAAACTTCTTCGCACCGATGTATCGAGCATAGTCCGCCAAGTATTTAGCAAATAGTTTCAGCGAATATAATTAACGAAATTTGGGATATTTTTAAGGATTTTGTAAAATCCACAAATTTCGACAATTTCAAACAGCTTCAATTTCAAAATTTCTTTTCATGGATGTGTCGAGCATAGTCTGCCAAGTATTTATCAAATAGTTTCAGATTTTATAATTAACGAAATTAGGGATATTTTCAAGGTTTTTGTCAAAATTCCCAACTTTTGACAAATTCAAACAGCTTAAATTTCAAAACTTCTTTGCTCCGATGTATCGAGCATAGTCCGCCAAGTATTTAGCAAATAGTTTCAGCGAATATAATTAACGAAATTTGGGATATTTTTAAGGATTTTGTTAAAATCCACAAATTTCGACAATTTCAAACAGCTTCAATTTCAAAACTTCTTTTCACGGATGTGTCGAGCATAGTCTGCCAAGTATTTATCAAATAGTTTCAGATTTTATAATTAACGAAATTAGGGATATTTTCAAGGTTTTTGTCAAAATTCCCAAATTTCGACAATTTCAAACAGCTTAAATTTAAAATTTCTTTTCACGGATGTGTCGAACATAGTCTGTCAAGTAATTAGCAAATAGTTCTAGATTTTATAGTTAAAGAATTTAGGTATATTTTCAAGGTTTTTGTCAGAATTTCCAAATTTCGACAATTTCAAGCAGCTTAAATTTCAACATATCTTTGTGTGGATGCATATATCACACTGTGTGTGGATGCATATACCACATATCCACACTGTGGATGCATCGAGCACTAAGCCCAAAAGAATAGGGCGTCGTCCCATTTATACCCTTTTCAATGGGGCGTCGTCCCATTTATACCCTTTTCAATAGGGCGTCGTCTCATTTAGACGCTTTTATTGCACTGTGTGCCTGCGGCGAATTTCTCTGATCCATTTATGGATCAGTTGCCACTATTATAAGCGCAAAGTGTGCCTGCGGCGAATCTTCTGATCCATATGTGGATCAGGTACCACAAACAAATCCAAGACCAATTGCGGCTATACCCCACCAGATTGTCGACTAAATGTCTAGCGGCACTTCACTATCCAGTGCACATTATCCCGCACACGCTCTCAAGTTTACACTGATGCCAACGTGGTGCCACAGTTTTTAGACAAAGCTTGTTGAATTTTAATTGTGAATATCTCGAAAATGCGAAATTAGCAACAGGAACGGACATTGGATCCATACTCAGCGACCTTGACTTTACTTGACCACATATGTCACATGTTTTACTTCGGTGCCACGGACGGACATACAGACAGACGGACAGACAGACAGACATTGTCATCCGTATATATACACCTCGCCGCGCTGAGGCGCGGCGAAAAAATAAGCGCCCAGGGCGCTTATTGGAGGATTTACGGTATGTGTACCTATTACCGCATAAATGGGTGTCGATGCAGACAATTTGGTTTCGCATGCCCCAAGACATCGGGTTTCAGTTCTGTTACTAGTGATTTCAATTTCCTTTCCTAAAGACTACTATGGCTTGCTTGGGGGCTGGCGGCTGGACACCCAGTAAACACAGCGGCTCACCAGTTCCCACAATTTCGCCTGAAAGTGTGGTGATGTTTGGCGGTTCGGTTGATCCATTCTCTACTCTCGCTTGGAGAACACAGGGTGGCGGGGGCTCTGTGGGTTCAGGTGCGCATACCTCTCTCTTCAGATCTGAAGCTGATGTTGGACACCGCTACTGAAACACAGTGCGTCATCAACAGAACACAGACCGATCAATTTCTCCAGTACATGGCTCCACCCGAGTCTCAGACCGTCCCTTCCCCACAAATGGTGCATTTGGAGACTCTCCGACTCATGCTTGAACTGCCAACGCTGAATGAGAACGCAGCCCGAATTCGCAACACGCAACACAACGCACCAACCGTGTGCCAGAACCATTATTGGGAATTTCTTCGGGGTGCATTGTACTGTGCGTTACCGTGTCTGCGAAGCGGTGAAAGAAGCTTTGGCAGGACGGTTGTTGTCGGTAGTGACGGTAGGGCAATCGTTGCAACGACCTGTGACGGGCCAACGCTGGCTGCAGACCGAATGCGCAACAAGCCAGCAACGCCAAGACAATCATTGCGATTGCGACTTCCGTCGAAAATTGTGTCCCGGATTCTTTGCAGTTACTGGAAGCGCAGCTTCACACAGTTAGAATGCGTCTGACGAGCTATCCTGATGACATGACCTTATGCTTGCCGACTGCTTTGGAATGCAAACGTCCGTGCACGCGAAAAGCTAGCGTCTATCTCCGCTTGACGCATGTGAAGCCTCTTAGTGCAAACGTCATGGTATGAGATCGATCCCCGTTGTGCCAATTGCGCTTTTGTGACTCCAACCTTGCGTCCAATGACGCAATCATCCCATTATGATACAGCAGTCTCATCGCAGCGCCCCCAATCAACCCAAATCCACCCAACAAGTCTTCCACTACCCAGACCCCCGATCACGCCTGGAAGCAGGCCTTTTGTTGGTTGAGTGCTCTCACTTCTTCAATTGAGTCGAAGGCGCGCACCAACGCTAGCTGTAGCTTCTCCTTCATCTGCGCCAGAGACACGGAAACGTACGAACCGAAGCAAAGCTTGCTGGGAGCCAGTTGGCGGACCCTGGGGTGCTGCTTCTTGTAGTACAACTCGAAGTAGCCTGGCTCGAACACCTGAAGCAATCCATTCGATTATGTGAATTGGACAGGAGTTTGTAATAGTGATGGCAACTTGAAAACCGGGTAAGTACTTACCCGGTTTTACCCGGTTTTTTCGCCGCCCCCCAGGGCGGCGAGTATATATACGGACGTTAATGTCTGTTTGTGTGTGTGTGTGTGTGTGTGTGTGTGTCCGTGTGTCCGGAACAACTAAACATGACGGTTAGTGCCACCCGATGGAGTCGAATGCGCTGAGTAACGCGCCGTTGTCCGTTTCTGTTGCTAATTTCGCTATTTCGAGATATTTACAATTAAAATACGAAAATGTCAAAAATGGCACTTTTATTTACAACTCGTATCGAGAAAGTTTTTGCTGAAATGGAAAGGGCATAAGACGCGATGAATTTGTGACATAGTTTCCGATTTTGGAATTCACGAAATTAGGGATATTTTCAAGGTTTTTGTCAAAATTCCCAAATTTCGACAAATTCAAACTGCTTAAATTTCAAAACTTCTGCACGGATGCATCGAGCATAGTCTGCCAAGTATTTATCAAATAGTTTCAGATTTTATAATTAACGTAATTAGGGGTATTTTCAAGGTTTTTGTAAAAATTCTCAAATTTTGACAAATTCAAACAGCTTAAATTTCAAAACTTCTTTGCACGGATGTATCGAGCATAGTCTGTCAAGTATTTAGCAAGTAGTTTCAGCGAATATAATTAACGAAATTTAGGATATTTTTAAGGAATTTGTTAAAATCCACAAATTTCCACTATTTCAAACAGCTTAAATTTCAAAATTTCTTTTCACGGATGTGTCGAGCATAGTCTGCCAAGTATTTATCAAATAGTTTCAGATTTTATAATTAACGAAATTAGGGATATTTTCAAGGGTATTGTCAAAATTCTCAAATTTCGACAATATCAAACTGCTTAGATTTCATAATTTCTTTACATGGTTGTGTCGGGCATAGGCTGCCAAGTATTTAGCAACTCGTTCTAGATTCTATAATTATCGAAGTTTGGGATATTTTCACCGTTTTTGTCAGAATTCCCAAATTACGACAATTTCAAAGAGCTTAAATTTCACAATTTCTTTGCGTTGATGCATTGGGCACAGTCTGTCAAGTATTTAGCAAACAGTTTCTGATTTTATAACTAGAGAATTTGGGTATGTTTTAAGGTTTTTGTCAAATTGCAAAATTTCGACTATTTTAAGCAGCTTAAGTTTCAAAATATCTTTGCGTGGATGCATCGGGCCCTAAGCCCAAAAGGATAGGGCGTCGTCCCATTTATACCCTTTTCAATAGGGCGTCGTCCTATTTATACCCTTTTCAATAGGGCGTCGTCCCATTTATACCCTTTTCAATAGGGCGTCGTCCCATTTACCTAGACACTTCTTTTGCACTGTGTGCCTGCGGCGAATTTCTCTGATCCATTTATGGATCAGTTGCCACAATTATAAGCGCAAAGTGTGCCTGCGGCGAATCTTCTGATCCATTTGTGGATCAGGTATCACGAACAAATCCAAGACCAATTGCGGCGATACCCCACCAGATTGTCGACTAAATGTCTAGGGGCACTTCACTATCCAGTGCACATTATCGCGCACACGCTCTCAAGTTTACACTGATGCCAACGTGGTGTCACAGTTTTTACACAACGCTTGTTTCGCCCGCCCTCAGGCGGGCGACACCATACGAGAGCTCGGCGTGCGTGCGTGCGTGCGTCGTACGTACGTCCGTCCGTCCGTAACGCTCCCAGATCTCGGCGTTGGAAAGTCGTAGAGCGGAGATCTTGGGCTCTACGGATAGGTCTCGACTCACTGATCATTCAGCTAAGAGGTTTCGAAATTCAAAATTTTGAATTGCGCGCTACAGTAACCCAAAGGTCAAAACGCAAAACGGCTCTAACTCGCTCGTGTTACGTCGTAGAGCGGCAATCGACACGTCAGGTGAAAGCTCTCGACGTGTTCTTTCATGCGTCTGTAAACGTTTTTTCAATTACGCAAACACGCACCGCGGAAAACGCCATTCTCGGCATTTTGACGCTAAAATCGCTCTAACTCGCTCAACTTGCGTCGTAGAGAGAGGCTCTCGAGCTTTTTTGATAGCTCTCGACTCACTGATTATTTGTTCTCCTATTGGTCGAAACTCAAAAGTTTGAATTTCGCGAGTTAGAGTAACCTGAAGGCGCAAGAGCACTAAACGGATCTAACTCGCTCGTCTTACGCCGTAGAGTGGCAATCGGCACGCCAGGTGAAAGCTCTCGACGTGTTCTTTCATGCGGCTACAAAAGTTTGCTCAATTACACAAACACGCAACGCGGAAAACGCCATTCTCGCGATTCTGGCGCTAAGATCGTTCTAGCGCGATCAACTTGCGTCGTAGAGAGACGATCTCGAGCTTTTTCGCCCGCCCTCAGGCGGGCGACACCCTACGAGAGCTCGGCGTGCGTGCGTGCGTGCGTGCGTGCGTGCGTGCGTGCGTGCGTGCGTGCGTGCGTGCGTGCGTGCGTGCGTGCGTCCGTCCGTGCGTCACGCTCTCAGATCTCGGCGTTGGAAAGTCGTAGAGAGACGATCTTGGGCTCTACGGATAGGTCTCGACTCACTGATCATTAGTCATAACCGGTGTCGAGACTGAAAAATTTGAATTTCGCGAGTTACAGTAACCTGAAGGTCGAAAACGCAAAACGGCTCTAACTCACTCGTCTTACGAGTGGCAATCGACACGTCAGATGAAAGCTCTCGACGCGCCCATTCACGTGGCAGTAAAAATGTTCTAAATTACGCAAACACGCACCGCTGAAAACGCCATTCTCGGGATTTTGACACTAAGATCGCTCTAACTCGCTCAACTGGCGTCGCAGAGAGATGATCTCGAGCTTTTTGGATAGCTCCCGACTCACTGATCATTTGTTCTCCAATCGGTCGAAATTCAAAAGTTTGAATTTTGCGAGTTACAGTAACTCGAAGGTGCAAAAGCACAAAACGGCTCTAACTCGCTCGTCTTACATCGTAGAGCGGCAATCGACACGCCAGGTGAAAGCTCTAGACGTGCTCTTTCACGCGGCTGCAAAACTTTGTTCAATTACGCAAACACGCACCTCTGAAACGCCATTATCGGGATTTTGACGCTTAGATCGCTCTAACTCGCTCAACTTGCGTCGTAGAGAGACGATCTCGAGCTGTGTGGACAGCTCCAGACTCACTGATCGTTTGTTCTCTCATTGGTGGAAATTCAAAGGTTGGAATTCCGGGAGTTACAGTAACTAGAAGGTGCAAAAGCACAAACGGCTCTAATTCGCTCGTCTTACGTCGTAGAGTGGCAATCGACACGCCAGGTGAAAGCTCTCGACGTGTTCTTTCACGCGGCTACACAACTTTGTTCAATTACGCAAACACGCACGGTATAAAACGCCATTTTCGCGATTTTAACGCTAAGATCGCTCTTTACTACATGCAGAAGTGCGACACGGTTTGATTGCTCGTAGTGCGCTCTTTTGTGCTCTGTCAATTGTTTGCCAACACTTTTACGAGTTTTTGTCACTTTTTTAAAAGCGTTGCTTGAAAGAGGAATGTTCTTGCTCTAAAAGCCAAATCGCGGGCGAAATCAATATTGCTAATGCAATACCCTCTTGCGAAGCGGGGACTCATGAAGCGGAGCATGCGGGCGATGAACTCTCGCACTCTCTGCAGAAAGAACGCAACTCTTTGCAATGTCAGTCAAAATACAAACTCAACTTTTTAATACCGGAGCTTGTTTGATAGCTCCAGACTCACTGATTATTTGTTCTCCTATTAGTCGAAACTCAAATGTTTGAATTTCGCGAGTTACAGTAACCTGAAGGTGCAAGAGCACAAAACGGCTCTAACTCGCTCGTCTTACGTCGTAGAGCCGCAATCGACATATCAGGTGAAAGCTCTCGGCGTGCTCTTTCATGCGGCAGCAACAAATTTTTCAATAACGCAAGCACGCACCGCAGAAAACGCCATTCTCGAGATTGTAACGCTAAGATCGCTCTTTGCTACATGCAGAAGTGCGACACCGTTTGATTGCTCGTAGTGCGCTCTTTTGTGCTCTGTCAATTGCTTGCCAAAACTTTTACAAGTTTTTGTCACTTTTTTAAAAGCGTTGCTTGAAAGAGGGATGTTCTTGCTTTAAAAGCCAAATCGCGGGCGAAATCAATATTGCTATGC
>JASAMZ010012595.1:0-22500 GCA_030248115.1 Linhomoeus sp. GSCO2_2 | reverse complement strand
AAGTGCAGCCATCCACACGATACGGTTATCTGTACAGCTGATCTAAAGCTCAGTGATATCGCCGCGTTCGCTATATGGGATCGGCATGATACGACGCCGTTATCTGATGTTTCCTACCTGTGTGAAATCGCCAAATCCAACAAAAAACTTGCCAAAAGGTTGGCGAGCTTGTTCTTCATCGCGAATTGCTGTGTTTGGCATACGACATTGCTATTTCCGCGTGCACATTCATCAATAAACAGCTCTTTTGGCCACCAGGCGAAAAAGTCGGTTTTCGACATTTTCACATTCTAATTGTAAATACCTCCAAATTGCCATATTTCATACCTGTAAAGCTGTATCACAAATTCTTATTGGCGTATGACGTTTCCATTTCTGCATTCATATTCGTCAATAAATGACGTCCTATTTTGTCAATTTATGGAATTTTGTCAAATTATCGCGCATTTCTGAGTAATTCCATGTTAGCAAAAAAATTCTTTTGTGGTACAAATTATCCGTGATCTATGCTCTTTCCATTTCTGAAGAAATTTCGCTGCTGGCTCATCAGGCGTAAAAGTCGATTTTCGACATTTTCATATTTTAGCTGCGAATATCTCGAAATTGCAATTTTTCGAACCTGTAAAACTATGTCACAAATTCTTACTGGCATACGACCTTTCCATTTCTGCATTCACATTCGTCAATAAATGACGTTCTATTTTAGTCAATTTACGGAATTTTGACAAACAATCGCGTATTTGTACTAAATTCCACATTTGCAAAAGATTTCTTTTGTGTTACAAATTATCTGTGGTCCGTGCCCTTTCCATGTCTGAAGAAATTTTGCGGCTAGCTCATCAGACGAAGAAGTCGATTTTCGACATTTTCGTATTTTAATTGTAAATATCTCGAAAATGCGAAATTAGCAACAGGAACGGACATCGGCTCCGTACTCAGCGACCTTGACTCTACTTGACCACATATGTCACATATCTTATTTCGATGCGCGGACGGACAGACACACACACACACAGACATTGTCATCCGTATATATACACCTCGCCGCGCTGAGGCGCGGCGAAAAAAAACTTGCCAAAAGTTTGGTGCGAGCGAATTCCTGTGTTCGGCGTACGCATTTCTGTTTCCGAGTGCACATTCATCAATAAACAGCTGTTCTGGCCATCAGACGAAAATGTCGATTTTGACATTTTTATAAATTTTAATTATAAATATCTCGAAATTGCAATTTATTAAACAGTAAAACTATGCCACAAATTCTTATTGACATACGGTCTTACCATGTTTGCGTTCAAATTCGTCAAAAAACGACGTTCTATTTTTGTCGATTTATGAAATTTTGACATATAATCGCGTATTTTACCGAATTCTGCATTTGCAAAAATTCTATTTTGTGTTACAAATTATCCGTGGGCTATGTCATTGCCATTTCTGAAGAAATTTCACCTTTAGCTCATCAGACGAAAAAGTCGATTTTCGACATATTCGTATTTTAATCGAAAATATCTCAAAGTTGCAATTTATTAGAACTGCAAAACTATGTCACAAATTCTTATTGACATACGGCCTTACCATTTCTGCATTCACATTCGTCAATAAATGACGTTCTATTTTAAAATAATCGCGTATTTCTACTAAATTCTACATTTGCAAAAAATTTCTTTTGTGTTGCAAAGTATCCGCGGTCTATGCTCTTCCCATTCCTGAAGAAATTTTGCCGCTAGCGCATCAGGCAAACAAGCTGTGTGTGTAAAAAGTTCAACCTATACTCTGTGTCTGTCAAATGCTGGTGAACAGTATAGTGAACTTTGTACACATCGTTAGCCGCATCTGGAGAAAGTGTCTTGAGAATGTGTACCTTAATGCCAAGTGCAGCTATCCCCACGATACGGTTGTCTGTACAGCTGATCTGAAGCTCAGTGATATCGCCGCGTTCGCTATATGTTATCGGCATGGTACGACGCCGTTTATCTGATGTTTCCTACCTGTGTGAAAACGTCACATCCAACAGAATAACTTACCAAAAGTTTGGTGCGAGCAAATCCATCCTATATACTAAGCGGCTAACGGTGTCTGTCCCCGGTACGTCTGTCCGCCTACTGTTACCATGATAACTCTCGACAGCCATGACGGATCGCGATGATCTATACATCAAAAGAACCGTCGGCCTCTGTAGTTTTGCATCTCCTATTGTGGGCATTGGCCAATGTCTAAATTCCACAAAATTCGCGAAAATATCAGCTGCACAGTACATTCTGAGCACTAAAGAGCGACTGCTGCTCACTTTTGTGGAAATTTCACACTGTCATGTCACCATTCACTGCAGAGTTGTCGCTGTGAGACTGAGGTGTATTCAGAGGCACTGGAGCAGGTGTGACAGTAAATCCAGGCACTGGCAGGGGTACTTTGTCAAACAACTTTTGATAAATCTGAAAACACCTATGGGCTAAGCACAAATGAATGATCATTAGTCGCATCTGGAGAAATTAGCTTGAGAACGTCTGTTATAAACCAAGTGCAGCTATTACCACGATACGGTTGTCTGTACAGCTGATCTAATGTGAAATCCTCACATCCAACAAAAAACTTGCCAAACATGGAAACTTGCTAGCGTCTGAACTCGGCAAACAAGTTGGTCCACTTATGGAGCTACCGGACGCGACTACAACAATGACTCAGCAACAGAAACGGACGCCAAGACTTCGCTGGGTGTTATCGACGCATCGTGTGACAAGATGCCAATCGACGGGGTGGTGGTGTGAGCGTGGGTATAGTCTTCAACGAAACTCGCTACCGCTAGCATTGGACACAGAGATTTAAGGTTATGTAAAACATTTTGCTGACGTGGACAAACCAGAGGCCGCTACGCCGATAATTGTTTGGCTGTTCGGTGTCAAAACGTAAATGACAAAACCAGAATAAAGCGCAGCAAAAAAGCAAAATGGTCGCCGAGGATTGAACCTCGATCGGCTCGCACGTTTTTTGCGCGCGATCCGGCGGCTTTCCCGCCTACGCCATGCTGTCGCATCACAGCGCTACTCAAAACGGCGCTCTTATACTCTCAGTTGGCGTCTATTCAGCAGGATACGGTGCTTTAGCACGTGATATGCCCCGTAAGCACCGTAACATTGCAAATAGAGATAATTTGTCGAAAAATTTCAAACTTCAAACGTTACACCCACCTTCATTCTGAAAATAGCAACAGTTAATATCATCGGATCCGTAATCGGCGACATCGACTCTACCTGACGCCATCTGTCACGTGTTTTACTTCAGCAGGACAAAAAAGTTCGCGGACTACACATCATCATCTGTATATATACACATCGCCGCGCTGAGGCGCGGCGAAAAAACATTACCATCAGCCGAAAATGAACAATCACTGGATCTTCTGACCAGTGGCTGTGGGCCGTTGCATGTTGAAATATAAGCTACAGCAAGCAGTCTCTTATGGACTATGAAGTATCACCTATGGGCTAAAGGCACTAGTCCATATTACTAAGCGGCCTAAGTCTGTCCGTCTGTTTGTTTGTTTGTTTGTCACTCTGTAAGCGCTCTAGCGCTTGCTACAGTTGACGGATCGCGATGATGTATAGCTTAAACTGACCGTCAGAACACGCGATTTTGCATGTTTGCACTTAGAACTTTAACCAAAGTCTAAATTCCACAAAATTTCGACAATTTCGACTGTGAGGTGCAGAAGTCTGCTAAACCATGGTGATTCAAATGGCGGCCACGGCGGCAATGACGCGCGCACTGTGCATCAACTTCAAATCGTAGTGCGGGGCATTGTCACCACTCACTAAAGAGTTGTCGTTGTAAGACTCCAAAGTGTATTCGCAGGCACTCCATGCACTGGCAGGGGCACAACGTCAAACTATTCTGGAACTATTTCAAATGGCTTGAGATAAATATCCAATTGGCTAAACCTAACGTCTACGGGCTAAACCCGAGAGTCTACTGTGTATTTGCAGGCATGGGGGCTGGTGCCATCCAAAGCACAGTCACTGGCAGGGGCACAGGGTTTAACGACTTCAGATCTATCTGTGGCTATCTTTGGCTGATCCCAAATGTCTACAGGCTAAACCCAAGTGTCTATTGTGTGTTTACAGGCACGGGAGCTGGTGCGGGTCAAAATGTAGGCACTGGCAGGGGCACCGGGTCGAATGACTTGAGATCTATCTGAAACGTCCTAAGGGCTAAACCAAATTGTCTGGGGGCTAAACCCAAGTGTCTATTGTCTATTTACATGCACGAGAGCTGGTGCGATCCTAAACGTAGGCACTGGCAGAGGCACAGGGTCGAATGACTTGAGGTGTAACTGTAATGGCCTGCGGTGCACTGAATTCAATGATTGCATTATCTCCTTCATGCTCTGCAGATTACCTATGCACTATTGACCGTAGAGATTCTCCTACGGGCTAAAGGCTCTAGTCCTATATACTAAGCGGCTAACGGTGTCTGTTTGTCATTCATTTACGAAAAGACGCTCTGCTCACGCGACGCACTGCGCGGCAAACGATGTCTGTTTGCCATTCATTTACGAAAAGACGCTCTGCTCACGCGACGCACTGCGGCTGAGGTGCCGTCACTAAAAGACGAACCAGTCATTGACTGTACAGACTTCAGAACAGTTATGGCGGACGATCCGTTGCGCTCTGTCGGTTTGAGAACTTGAGAATCAGATGGTGCGTATGACAGAAGAGCTGTTTGTCAGCAGCTACATTCATTTACGAAAAGACGCTCTGCTCACGCGACGCACTGCGGCTGAGGTGCCGTCACTAAAAGACGAACCAGTCATTGACTGTACAGACTTCAGAACAGTTGTGGCGGACGATCCGTTGCGCTCTGTCGGTTTGAGAACTTGAGAATCAGATGGTGCGTAGGACAGAAGAGCTGTTTGTCATCAGCTACAGATGATCGAATGCTCTTTGGTCTGCAGACCAGTGCCGGCTGATGATCCGTCATGCTCTATAGGCTTGAGACCATCAGAAGTCATTATAAATACTACAGAAACACCTACGGGCTTTCGCTGGTGAGTTGCAACTGGTCGCAGAATGGCAGGATTTGGCTCAATGCTCTTTGGACTGCAGAACAGTGCCGGCTGATGATCCGTCATGCTCTAAAGGCTTGATTGAGACCATCAGAAGTCATTATAAATACTACAGAAACACCTACGGGCTTCCTCTGGTGAGTTGCAACTGGTCGCAGAATGGCAGGATTAGGCTCTACAGCAGTGAACCTATACAGTAGCTGGTGGCTGGTGACCAATTGCAGCTGAGTCAGGCGATCATCGACAGTCATGGACCTACAGTATCACCTACGGGCTAAAGGCACTAGTCCTATATACTAAGCGGCATAGAGTCTGTCTGTTTGTTTGTTTGTTTGTCCGGCCATTTTCTCTTGACACAGTTGACGGATCCTGGAGACCTTTGGCTTAAACTGACCGTCGTGGGCTGGAAGGAATCCCCTCCTATTTTAAAACTTTTGCAAATTACTAAATTCCACAAAATTCATGAAAATATCAACTGCACAGTACATTCTGAGCACTAAAGAGTGCCTACTGGTCATTTTCGTGGAAATTTCGCACTGTCGTGTCACCAATCACTACAAAGTTGTCTCTGTGAGACTCCGACATGTATTCAGAGGCAAGGGAACAGGTTCGATGATAAATGCAGGCACTGGCAAGGGCGCAGCGTCAAGAGACTTTTGATCTATCTGAAACCTCTTATGGGCTACACACAAACACCTATATGCAAAGTTCAGTGTAATCAAAGGCACGGGAGCAGGCGCAATGGTAAATGCAGGCACTGGCAGGGGCACAGTGTCAGAAGACATTAGATCTATCTGAAATCTCCTATGGGCAAAATGCAAGCATCCATGTGTTAGCTTCAGTGTATTCTGAGGCATGGGAGCTGGTGCAACCCTAAAAGCAGGCACTGACAGAGGCACAGTGTCAAATGACTTTTGATCTATCAGAATCTCCTATGGGCTGTTCTGAGCATTGGCTGTGAACCATAGGCCAATACATGTTGTGAGCAGTGGCTGATTTCCATGGGCCGATACAAATGGCTCTGTTTCCATAGGTGTTCAGCTATAGATATACAGTATCACCGAAAGACATTAGATCTATCTGAAATCTTCTATGGGCTAAACGCAAGCATCCATGTGTTAGCTTCAGTGTATTCTGAGGCATGGGAGCTGGTGCAACCCTAAAAGCAGGCACTGACAGAGGCACAGTGTCAAATGACTTAGGATCTATCAGAATCTCCTATGGGCTGTTGTGAGCATTGGCTGTGAACCATAGGCCAATACATGTTGTGAGCAGTGGCTGATTTCCATGGGTCGATACAAATGGCTCTGTTTCCATAGATGTTGAGCTATAGAAATACAGTATCACCTATGGGCTAAAGGCACTAGTCTACATTACTATGCTAGCTAGGTGTAGTGTCTGTCTGTCCGTCCACCCTTGCCTCCCTAGCACTTCGCCACGCGACGCTTCAGCATGCGCCTGCCTCGCTAGCACTTCGCCACGCCAAGCTTCAGCACGCGCGCGCTAGGAAGCCAGCAGGACGCCAGCGGCGTCCCGCAGAGAAGCTCGCTCGCTTCGATCGATCGACCGCAGAAAATCAATCCCTGCACGGCCAGCATCGCCTGTTGCTACCTGCCTTCAACGCTGGCTTTGCCTGAACAGTACGGCAATGCACGGTAGCAGAGCCTTGCAAAAGCGAACTGTGCGGCGGCGGTGCGCGGTACAGCAGAGAACCTTGCAATGTGCAATTGCAACAGAGCCAAACAGTACGACAATGCTCGCGCAGGCAATTCTAGCCGCTTCAGCGACTATTTCGCTTGCAACAGGACAGATCTTGCAACAGGACAGACTTTCTGCAACAGGACGCTGCAACAGTACAGACGTTACAACAGGATCGTCGCGCGAGGCGACCAGCGCCGTTGTTTGGCAACAGGACAGACCTTTGCAACAGGACAGATTTTGCAACAGGACAAATCTTGCAACAGGACAGATCTTGCAACCGGAAAATCTGCCCGCTTTCTATCATTTGTTTTGCGCGGCGCTTTGTACGGCGCGTTCGCGAGGCAGTCAGCGCTGTTGGCTTGCAACAGGACAGACTTTCTGCAACAGGACAAATGTTGCAACAGGACAAATCTTGCAACAGGACAGACCCTGCAGCAGGACAGATCTTGCAACAGGACAGACCCTGCAACAGGACAGATCTTGCAACAGGACAGATCTTACAACAGGACAGATTTTGCAACAGGACAAATTTTGCAACAGGACAAATCTTGCAACAGGATGGTCGCGCAAGGCGACCAGCGCCATTGGCTCGCAACAGGACAGACCTTGCAACAGGACAGATTTTGCAACAGGACAAATCTTGAAACAGGACAAATCTTGCAACAGGACAGATTTCGCAACAGGACAGATCTTGCAACAGGACAGACCTTGCAACAGGACAGATTTTGCAACAGGACAGACCTTGCAAGAGGACAGATTTTGCAACAGGACAAATCTTGAAACAGGACACATCTTGCAACAGGACAAATCTTGCAACAGGACAGACCCTGCAACAGGACAGATCTTGCAAGAGGACAGATTTTGAAACAGGACAAATCTTGCAACAGGACAAATCTTGCAACAGGACAGACCCTGCAACAGGACAGATCTTGCAACAGGACAGACCCTGCAACAGGACAGATCTTGCAACAGGACAGATCTTACAACAGGACAAATCTTGCGACAGGACAGATCTTGCAACAGGACAGACGTGGCAACAGGATGGTCGCGCGAGGCGACCAGCGCCATTGGCTCGCAACAGGACAGACCTTCTGCAACAGGACAGATTTTGCAACAGGACACACATCTTGCAACAGGACAGATTTTGCAACAGGACAAATCTTGCAACAGGACAGACCTTGCAACAGGACAGATTTTGCAACAGGACAAATCTTGCAACAGGACAGATTTTGCAATAGGACAGATCTTGCAACAGGACAGATTTTGCAACAGGACAAATCTTGCAACAGGACAGATCTTACAACAGGAGAGACCTTGCAACAGGACAGACCTTGCAACAGGACAGGCCTTGCAACAGGACATACCCTGCAATAGGACAGACCCTTCAACAGGACAAATCTTGCAACAGGTCAGACCTTGACAATGAACAGGACGGACGTTGCGGCGCGCGTGCGAGGCGACCAGCGCCGTTGGCTCACAACAGGACAGACCTTGCAACGGACAGACCTTGAACAGGACAGATCATGCAACAGGACATTACGGTCATTGACGACTACATTCCATGCTATTCAGATCTCAGGAATTCTTCTGCAACAGGAAGGAACGGCTAGTTCCTGTGATCAGCGAACACATTTCTGTTTCCGAGTGCACATTCATCATTATCATCAATAAACAGCTGTTCTGGCCATCAAACAAAAATCTCGATTATGCCATTTATTCAAAAATTTAATTTTAAATATCTCGAAATTAGAATTTTGTTAAAAATGTAAAACTATGTCACAAATTCTTATTGGCTACGGCCTTACCATTTTCGCGTTAAAATTCGTAAAAAAACGACGTTCTATTTTTGTTGCTTTATGAAATTTTAAAAAAATAATCACGTATTTCTATTAAATTCCATATTTGCAAAAAATTTCTCTTGCGTTACAAATTATCCGCAGTCTATACTCTTTCCATTTCTGAAGACATTTCGCCGCTATATCATCAGGTGAAAAGTCGATTTTCGACATTTCCATATTTTGATTGAAAATATCTCGAAATTGCAAATTTTAAAAACTGCAAAACTATGTCACAAATCTTTATTGGCATAGGACCTTTCCATTTCTGCATTCACATTCGTCAATAAATGACGTCGTATTTTAGTCAATTTATGCAATTTTGACAAATAATCGCGTATTTCTATTAAATTCCACATTTGCAAAAAATTTCTTTTGCGTTACAAATTATCTGCGGTCCATGCTCCTTCCATTTCTGAAGAAATTTCGCGGCTAGCGCATCAGACGAAAAAGTCGATTTTCGACATTTTCGATTTTTAATTGCGAATATCTCAAAAATGCGAAATTAGCAACACAAACGGACACCGGATCCGTACTCAGCGACCTCGACTCTACTTGACCACATATGTCACATATTTTACTTCGGTGCCACGGACGGACGGACGGACACACAGACAGACAGACAGACAGACAGACAGACATTGTCATCCGTATATATACACCTCGCCGCGCTGAGGCGCGGCGAAAAAAGTCGATTTTTGGTATTTTCATATTTTAATTGTAAATAACTCGAAAATGCGAAATTAGCAACAGAAACGGACATCAGATCCGTACTCAGCGATCTTGACTCTACTTGACCACATATGCCACATATCTTACTTTTGTGCGACGGACAGACACACAGACACACAGACAGACATTGTCATCCGTATATATGTCACAGGCGATGGCCGTCTTCAGGCGATAGCCGTCTAGACGGCTGTCGCCTGGTCGATCAGGCAGCGGCCGTCTAGACGGCAATCGCCTGATGCGTCAGGCCGCGGCCGTCTAGACGGCAATCGCCTGATGCATCAGGCGATGGCCGTCTTTTCTTTCTCTGTATTAGTTTCGGACACAGTATATTCCTTCCAGTTCAGGCTATGCTTAGGCTCGCCCTGCGCCCACGGTTCACAAGAGTCAGTCGGCGTCGCAGTCTGGCGGGTCGAAGCTTAGGCTTAACGCGACCGGTGACCGACTTCAGGGCGCGCGGAGCGCGCCCTGAAGTTGGTGGTCGCGCTAAGCCTCAGCTGAGACCCGCCAGGCGCGACGCCGACCGAGTTTTAGTGCAAACTGTAAGTGGAATAAACACTCCTCCATTTACTTCACCTCCTGCTCAGGCCTGCTGTGCCCCTTCCCTGCTAGCGCTGGCGACAGCTTTCATTTTGAAGACGGCTGTTGACTGGTCCATCAGGCGATAGCCGTCTTTTCGAGCAGACGGCCATCGCCTGACGCACCAGGCGATGGCCGTCTTTTCCCCGAGAAGACGGCCGCGGCCTGATCGACCAGGCGATAGCCGTCTAGACGGCTATCGCCTGAAGACGGCTACTGACTGCAACATACATATGTGACCGGGAGAACCCGTCTTCAGTGAAAACTCGGATATCCGGGTTTTCACTGAGTTGGTTAGTGAAAACCCGGATATCCGGGTTTTCACTGTTGAGTTAGTGAAAACCCGGATATCCGGGTTTTCACTGATAGGTTAGGGAAAACCCGGATAATTCTCCGATGTGCTCAAAATCGCGCAATACACTGCTAGAACTATAATTCCATTGCCTGTAGGCCGTTTGGTTCCTTCCAAATCAGGCTATGCTTAGGCTCGCCCTGCGCCCACAGTCCACAAGAGTCAGTCGGCGTCGCAGTCTGGCGGGTCGAAACTTTGGCTTAACGCGACCGGTGACCGATTCCAGGGCGCGCGGAGCGCGCCCTGAAGTTGGTGGTCGCGCTATTCGTCCACTATTCATGCGCTACTTCTGACACGCTCCTTTCTGAGGGGTTCTTGCAGGGCAACATTGGGATCGCCCGGGATTAATTTTTTGAGCAAAACACACGCATTTCTGAGCGGTTGTTGCAAGGCAACATTGGGATCGCCCGGGATTAATTTATTTAGCAGACAAAGTTGTTCGTAAGACAAGGGTTTAAAAAAACAAAAGTAGTTCTTTAGGAATGACCGTTCAACAACTGCCTCAACGTAAGCTTTCAAACGGTCGAACGAATGCCGCTCTACAACGTAAGACGAGCGAGTTAGGGCCGATTTGCTGTTTGAACCTTTGAGTTACTGTAGCTCGCCAAATTCAAACTTTCGAATCTCGACTTCTCTTAACGGAATGATTAGTGTGACGAAACCTATTCAACAAACTCAAGATCGTCTCTCTACGACGGAAGACGAGCGAGTTAGAGAAGTTTTGCGTTTTGAACTTTTGGGTTACTGTAGCTCGCGATATTCAAACTTTTGAGTTTCGACCAATAGAAGAACAAATGATCAGTGAGTCAAGAGCTATCCAGCAACTCAAGATCGTCTCTCTACGACGCACGCTGGGCGAGTTAGAGCGATTTCTATGATAAAACGCGAGAATGTCGCTTTTCGTGGTGCGTGTTTGCGCAATTAACAAATTTTTCACGCCAAGTGAAAGAGCACGTCGAGACCTTTTAGTTGACCTATCGCACGGCGTTCTACGACGTAAGACGAGCGTGTTAGAGCCGTTTTGCGTTTTGGACCATCAGGTTACTGTGGCGCGCGCAATTTAAACTTTTGAATTTCGACTTCTCTTAACGGAATTATCAGTGTGCCGAAACCTATTCAACGAACTCAAGATCATCTCTCTATGACAGAAGACGAGCGAGCTAGATAAGTTTCGCGTTTTCAACCTTTGGGTTACTGTAGCTCCCGAAATTCAAACTATTGAGTTTCGACCAATAGAAGAACAAATGATCAGTGAGTCGAGAGCTATCCAACCAACCCAAGATCATCTCCCTACGACGCACGCTGAGCGAGTTAGAGCAATTTCTGTGTCAAAAACGCGAGAATGTCGTTTTTCGTGTTGCGTGTTTGCGTAATTAAGAAAACTTTTGATGCCAAACGAAAGAGCACGTCGACACCTTTTAGTTGACCTGTCGCGCGCCGCTCTACGACGTAAGACGAGCGAGCTAGAGCCGTTTTCCGTTTTGACCTTCGGGTTACTGTAGCGCGCGTAATTCAAACTTTTGAATTTCGAAGTCTCTTAGCTGAATGATCAGTGAGTCGAGACCTATCCATAAAGCCCAAGATCTCCTTCCTACGACGTTCCAACGCCGAGATCTGAGAGCGTGACGGACGAACGAACGGACGAACGAACGGACGAACGCACGCACGAAAAGCTCTCGTAGGGGTTCGCCCGGCTGAGGCCGGGCGAAAAACAAGCTGTGTGTGTAAAAAGTTCAACCTATACTTTGTGTCTGTCAAATCTTGGTGAACAGTATAGTGAATTTCATTCGCATAATTAGCCGCATCTAGCGAAGGTATCTTGAAAACGTGTACCACAATTCAAATGCAGCTATTACCACGATACGGTTGTATGTACAACTGATCTAAAGCTCAGTGATATCGCCGCGTTCGCTATATGGTATCGGCATGATACGACGCCGTGCATCTGAAGTTTTATACCTGTGGGAATACGCCACATCGAACAAAAAACTTGCCAACCGTTTGGTGTAGTCGTTCTCTACTAGGAATTTCGTTTGGCGTACGCATTTCTGCGTTATGACGCTTTTGACAATTTGTAGAATTTTGGCAAATTGTGGCGTATTTCTATAAAATTCCACAATTGCAAACAATTTCTTTTGTGTTACAAATTATCCGCGGTCTATGCTCTTTCTATTTCTGAAGAAATTTCGCCGCTAGTCCATCAGGCGACAAAATCGATTTTCGACTTTTTATATTTTAATTGCAAATATCTCTAAATTGCAGTATTTCAAAGCTGTAAAACCATGTCACAAATTCTTACTGGCTTACGACCTTTCAATTTCTGCATTCATATTCGTCAATAAATGACGTTCTATTTTTGTCAATTTATAAAATTTTGACAAATAATTGCGTATTTCTATGAAATTCCGCACATGCAAAAAATTTCTTTTGTGTTACAAATTGTCCACGGCCTATGTTCTTTCCATTTCTGAAGAAATTTCGCCGCTAGTCCATCAGGCGACAAAATCAATTTTCGACTTTTTATATTTTAATTGCAAATATCTCTAAATTGCAGTATTTCAAAGCTGTAAAACTATGTCACAAACTCTTACTGGCTTGCGACCTTTCAATTTCTGCATTCACATTTGTCAATAAATTACGTTCTATTTTTGTCAATTTATGAAATTTCGACAAACAATTTCGTATTTCTATCAAATTTCACATCGAAAAAAAATTTCTTTTGTGTCACAAATTATCAGCGGTCCGTGCTCTTTCCATTTCTGAAGAAATTTCGCGGCTAGCTCATCAGGTAAATAAGTCGATTTTCGACATTTTTGAATTTAAATTGTGAATATCTCGAAAATGCGAAATTAGCAACAGAAACGGACATTGGATCCGTACTCAGCGACCTTGACTCTGCTTGACCACACATGTCACATGTTTTACTTCGGTGCGACGAACGGACAGACAGACAGACAGACAGACAGACAGACAGACAGACAGACAGACAGACAGACAGACATTGTCATCCGTATATATACACCTCGCCGCGCTGAGGCGCGGCGAAAAAACTGGGCGCTGCCAGTGACGTGACGGACGGACAGACAAGCATGCATACCGTATGTGAGACTGATGATGTGCCTCCCTTCCTGGTCGCGCCAGATCGAATTTGGAGTGCACTGCACCTTGATAAACCAGTCATCGTCCTGCAAAGTGGGCGACATTGGTGCGGCCATCAACATTTTGACTTAGTTTTTACTTAAATTTATAATTTAAATTGAATCGATTTCTTTGTTGTTGAGGAGCACTGCGGTGCCGAATCTGAAACTTCCAACCCCTCAGTAGTGTAGTTTCAGGCGTGGCGCCTTGCTTGATGATTGTTGTAGAATTGATGAGCAGATACCATAGGTGCCTTGTGCCTACGCTAGAGCACGTCGTTCTAGATGCAAGACGAGCAAGTAAGAGCAGGGGCGTAGCCAGGATTGGCAACTGGGAGGGGCAAAAAAATTTTAGGGGGGGCAAAAATTATTTTGCTGTTTTAGTGCTAATTTCCGTATATTTAGCGCCGCAGGCGAGAATTTCGGTACTTTTGGTCTTGAAGGCAAAATTTCCAGTATTTGCAGCGTTGCAGGCAAAAAATTTCACCATTTATAGCGCCGCAGGCAAAAATTTTTGCTATTTATAGCGCCGCAGGCGAAAATTTGTACTATTTTTAGCGCCGCACGCAAAAATTTTTGCTATTTATAGCGCCGCAGGCGAAAATGTGTACTATTTTTAGCGCCGCAGGCAAAAATTTTTGCTATTTATAGCGCCGCAGGCGAAAATTTGCTACTATTTATAGTGCCGCAGGCGAAAATTTTTACTATTTATAGCGCCGCAGGCAAAAATTTTTTCTACTGACGGGCATCTGAGGGGGGCACGGCCGGCATCTGGGGTGGGGGGGCAACTGCCCCCCCATGCCCCCCCCCCTGGCTACGCCACTGAGTAAGAGCTGTTTTGCGCATTGTTTAGATTACTGTAACTAGCGAAGCCAGAGTTTAGACCAAAACCTCTTGATTGAAGCTTATGTGTAGCTTCAATGAGTGTCTAGTGAAGTCTTGACATGGCTGTTTGCGCGAAACTTGTGGAATCGGCCTCAGTCCTCTGGTTGGGTACTCGGGAAACCTCTACCTACCTAGGTACTGTAGCTATTCTATTCATTGACGCTCGAAGCACTTACGTATCCAAATACTTTGGGCCCGAAGGATTCCTTAATATATTTGGCGTGTACTCCGATTTCGTAGGGGCCTTTTCTCCACAGCGCGGCCACGGTACCCACGCCCCACTTTCCGTTCACGTGATGCTTCTTCATGTAACGCATTCGTACGCAGTTCTCAGTGCCGTTGGGGCACAGTTTGGCGGTCAGCGCATTCTCGGGTTCGACTTTCGAGACGTTGGAGCAACAAAGATACTCGCTGGTGCCTTCGCAAGGCTCTGAATTAGACTTGAACAAGGGGGGAAGAAGTGAAATCCGCCGAAAATTTACAATTAAAAGCTGTCAAAAGGCGGCAGAAAGACAGCGCAATCGTTGGCCAGTGATTGGATGCGCTACGTTGTCCAATCAGCACCGTTTGTGCAGATGTTATCAAACTTTTGCTTATTGGAGGGGTCGTACAAAACTCAACTGTTTGAAAGTTCCAGAATCAGATTTGTGTTATTCATTGTGAAATCAGCAATTGTGGATTCAGGGAGAGAATTGTGAGTTGGATGTAGACGAATGTGGCATTGGAAGTCCTTGCTTGAACAGTTCTGTATTTTGGCACAAAACACACACCCAATAAAAATTTTGCGCGGTAGCATGTTCAGAGCAAAAAAATTTTGCCTGCGGCGCTATTTTATAGCAATGTTGTAACCTGAAAAGATCAGAATCGGCAAAATATTTGCCTGCGGCCCTATTTTAGGGCAATTTTGTAGTAGAAAAGCCAAAATCGGCAAAAAATTTTGCCTGCGGCGCTATTTTAAGGCAATTTTGTAGCAGAAAACGCTAAAATCGGAACAATTTTTCGCCTGCGGCGCAAATTTTTGATGTACTTTTGTAGCGTCTTGGTCCGCCCCGTGGCCTCAAAAATTCCGCCCCCCCATTCCAAAATCTTGGATCCGCCACTGCAAGAATGGTCCTTTCCGTAGAGAAGGTCGCATAATACCTAGGTACGTGCTCTACCACCTTATTATCTACGCAACACTCCGCTCACTTTGACAGAAGACCCTCTCGACGGGCATCTTGTCATACGTGAGAGGGGACTTCTGACACAGCTCCTTATCCTGTTGATAGGTGGCGTTGGTGCACTCCAGATCCAACCCCACCCCTCTCCACACTTGCAGGTGCAACAGCAGTTGGGAGCACATCAATAGGACAGGCTCCGACCCTGGGGGACAGTCGATTATGAGCTTCTTGCCTTCCCTTATGGAGCCCATTCCGGCCGGAATTGCGACGTCTTTGAATTTCGTTTCGGACATCATACCGAAGACTATGCGTTTCGTCTGCTGCCGATTGTAGGCGCTGTCGCACATCGACGGCTCGTGAGGGTCTTGAAAGGGATTCAATGACAGTTTGCGTCATCTTTGCAAAATGTACTGTAGATTTAGGATTTTAGCATAGTCCGCCGCGTTATTAAATTCGGCACACATGTGGTTATGAGACACTGTATGTCTAGTTGTCTACTGTCACCCTTGTCATACACATGCAGAATTGAAGTTTGCTATGCCATGGGTATTTTGAGTGCTGACACTGATGGCTACAGAAGGATAATATCTACGTGTCAGCGACCCTTAGACATCAACATGATCTTTCTTTCGGTGGGGGATCGCTTTCCGAACTTCCTCTTGAGGTTTGCTTTAGTATTACTATCGTAAATACTCCAATAACCCCCCCCCCCCCCATCCTATCTACGTCTTGGAGAGCATGCCGTCGAAGTTGGAGAAGGGGAGGGGGCTTATCAGAGTACCGTAAATCCTCCAATAAGCGCCCCCCCTCGAATAAGCGCCCCCCTCCAATAAGCGCCCCCCCCCCTAGAGGAAGGTTGAAAAAATAAGCCCCCCCCCCCTCCAATAAGCGCCCCACCCCCCCTTTGTTAGTACCAGCAGTATTAACACTACCATAATGTGCTCTGTCACCATTCCTAACACAAGATTGGGCTACATATGGCAGCACTACTAGGTACTAAATTCAGGTATTCTGATCAAAAGCTGTACAGTTTCAGCCTCAAATCTATGCAGATGTGCGCAATAATGTGACAACAACGGGGAATTTTGGTGAAATTTTGGCACTCCGGAGGGGTCGAGTTAATAAGCGCCCCCCCCCCTCGAATAAGCGCCCCCCACCCTTCCAATAAGCGCCCCCCTAGAGGTAGGTTGAAAAAATAAGCGCCCAGGGCGCTTATTGGAGGATTTACGGTATTTGCGGTATGTATGTAGCTGGCGAGCGTCCGAACCCTGCTCTAGCGGTTTGCAGTAGGCGCCCGCGACATAGTGATCGTTCCGCGTTCCATCGTTCCACGTGAAGGCCGTGTCGAAGCAGATGTCATTCACGGCCCCATGGCGGTTGCAGCTGATGCCGAAGCGTTGGCCCTGTGGATTCTCCATCTGAGTCTTGTTCAGGGTCTCGAAGGCGCCGCTGGCCTCGTAGGTGCACATGACGACCCAGAGGTGGTCTCTCTCGTTGGGGCAGCTGAAGCAGCCTTGTCAATTGTACCCCTAACAGTTGGCATCGCTATACATTGTTGACAGTTCTTAGGAACAATGACAATGTACTTCAGAATTCAGGACGATAGCAATAACAATCTGGAACATGGATGCCTAGCTCCGAAGCGACACAATTTCGAACTTCTTGAATTGCACTCAAATTGTTCCAAAGATACCGTAACCCGCGGTCACTGAAAAGCTAGTCAGTCTAAGAATATGTGTCTGCCATTTTAAAGTCGGCACAATTCTCCAAAATTGTCAACAATAACAAGAAGAATTTGTCGGAAGCCGAGTTGACCAATAACAATGCAAAATCAATCAACTGTGCACAATGGACTCTTGAGAGGCCGCCTTTCGACAATGCGCATCTGTATGCGTGGAAGAAACACATACGCACCTGAACTTGATGCGGGCCGAACGCTCATTGAGTTTCGTTACCCTTCCGGAATTAGTAATTGTTGGACGCGTGAAACCCCTCTCCGCAAACTTCGCCGGAAGGGTTGTCAGCTTGTCAAGGTTGGCGTTGGGACACTTGGGGCGCAAAAAATTGCCTCCGACGCTCACGCCTTCTTCAGGACTCCGTTTGGCAATGCTATTATGCCTAGTGCTGTCAGTCGTGCCACAATAAAGGAGTGCGAAAACGATCGCTAGCAGTCGCGCCATTTTGCGGCCGTTTTCAAAAGTGATGCAAGAGAATGAGCTGCGCAGGCAACAAACGCAAGCTTTTGTACAGGAAAAACAATACACATGTTATTGTCAGCTGTCGCCGGTAGTGCCGAAATAGTTTCGGCCATTGGATTCTACCTATATTTGAAACGGGTGTCTACTTACCAACACAGGAGAGGCTCATACTGTGTATTACTACTACTCGAGATTAGCAGGGATGACAGCTTGCTTTGCAACGAAGGCTGGCTAATACAGAATCAAGGCTATTACTAAGTGCTTGTCTGTAAGTGTTTACCTACATATGTGTCCCTGTCACACAGTTCATCACTCGAGGAATCTCCTAGGATAGGTCACCTTGTCTTTCTGTCCATGGGGGCACTCCAATGGGATTTCATACAGCCGTCTATCTAGATCTGGCGACGGGGGCACAGGCGTGTACTCTTGGCATCGCTCAGAGTCAGTAGCCGACTCGATTACCTCCAAGCGGCCAGTTCTCGCTTCGGCCAACGTCGGCACATGAAAGAAGGAATTGGTGAAGTTAACTGTTTTAAGTTATCGTTGTGCCCCACCCCTCCCCCGCCCTCTTCCATTAGAGTACGGTGGCTCGGAACCTGTACCTCATCCAAGGTTGACCCCCTTCCATCCACTAACCAAACCAGAGCTGCGTTTAAACACCCTTACCCCCCTTTCTCGCCAATTGTGTAGGTGTTCAACCCCTTTCGCGACAATGAATTAATGAATTTGCATGTAGCGGTTATGTGTCTAAGCCTATGCACTGCATACCCCAATATCGCTCTATGGGCAATATTTCTTGCAACTGTAGACTACCTCCGAGGTCGTCCAGGAGACCACTGCCCTTCCACGCATCAACGAACCTAAGCCCAAGCCTTAACCTAGCCTAAGTCTAAACCTATGTAAGCCAAGCGCTTACAAACTTTTTTCAACCTGTAGCGCATCAGGCAATGACGGGCGTCGGCCGCTACTGTTGGAGCGTCGTCTGCTGCTGCTTCTGAAGATCTTCAAGTCTTCGTAGGGACGGGGGAGATGGAAGTCGCGACTGGTGGTCTCCACTGTGGAGGGACTGCAACGCATTTAGACAGGTGAAACTTTCCGGAATGCGAATTGAGTACGCACTACCGTAAACCTCTAATAAGCGACCCCCCCCCCCATCCAATAAGCACCCCTCACTAGATGGGTGGTTGAAGTTTAATATGCGACCTGGTCACTTATTTGAGGTTTCACGGTAGTTTTGAACGTGAATTTGAACTAAACGATTAAAATTTCATGTGTTCCGCAGATAAAAACTTCATGTTGAGACCTCGAGACAAACAAAGTGGATCTGAACGTTTCAAAACAAGCCGCCTACAGTAATTCACTATAAACTATCACTCAAACCGTTTACCGCTTTTCCTCATGTTTGGGGGCATGCGAAAATCCATCTGCAGTCTCATTTTCAGTTTGTGGTTCCTCCGACTCTTCACTAGACCTCAGGTGTCGTACGGCGATAAACACGACGACGACCAGAAGAAAGGTGGTGCAGAATGCATTGACGACACTGCTGACGCTGACTGAAGCATACTGGACAATTGAACTCTCAAGCCCGCAATTGCAGTGCGACTTTGCACCAACGTGTCCTACTACAATTCAAAATGAATTGTAGTATAGTATAGTATAGTATAGCCCTGCAGATTCTTATTGTAGTATAGTATAGTATAGTATGGCATCCTGGAAATGCATTGTAGTACAGTACTACAATTCTAATTGCAGTATTGAAGTACCAATAACGGCTAGAATTAGGGCCAATTGTTCTAAATCTTGTTCAGATATATCTGATAGGAGAATAGTGAAGCTGTATTACCATCATTCGCGACATGTGATGAGTCGACTAGCAGCCTCTAGACATCAAATTGGTTATATATGAAACATAAACTCCGAAATTTTTGAAGAATTTACTGTTTTCCTCTATACTACAACTAATTGTAGTATATACTACAACTAATTGTAGTATAGGCCGAATTGTAGTATAGTATAGTATAATACTACAATTCCGGTCTGAATTGTAGTATAGTATAGTATGCCATACTATACTATACTATGCTATTATACTACAATTCATTATAGTATAGTAGGACACGTTGCTTTGCACTCACCCAGCCACACCACAGCAGGTGGAATGCCGTTCGACTCCATGGCTTTGGCGCTTTTGATCAAAAGCGGAACTCGAGAACAATGCCTAGTTTTTGGGCGGCTGACTAGATAGACTATATTGAACTGAGTGGATGACTGCAAGGGCGTGTGGCATGATTCGCCGCCGCCTGTGTTAATCAGCTCTCTGCGTCAGTGGAGTTTGTGACTGGTGTTTAGTTTTAGCCACTCTTTGTAGGTGCAAGTATGGGTTGAAGGCGGTGTCTTTCGCAATTCACATGCTTAAGTACTAGGCGCAACTATACACAGCGCAATGACTGTAAGGAAGCTGGTGTTCACCCACCGAGTAGAAGGGGGCGGGGGGGGGGGGGGGGGTCAATCAAAACTGACGAGAACAGCTTGACAAACTGGGGGGGGGGGGGGGGGGGGGGGGTTGGAAGAGTGTGCAACCACGACACTACGGAGCAAGGCATCCAATCGTTGCTGGCAAGTGCTGCGGTTCGTGCAAACAGTCGATGTCAAATTTTTTGCTTGTTACAATTATTAGACGAAGTACTACTTGCAACTTCATCAAATCAAGAACTGCAGTCTCAGTCGCTGTCAAGCGCCTTCTGGCAAGCGTGAGAGAAGTGTCTCTCCTGGCAGTGGTCGTCGTTCCACTTCCCGGAACGGTCCATGTGGGCGCAGTCCTCCTTCCCTCCGCTGTTATTCGGCTCCCCATCCCTCCAGTTTTGCCACTGGGAAACCCCTTTCACACAGTCACAGGGCTTTGGCTACCGTATTCTGAGAGCGGCGGCAATTGAAATTGTGGAACTCTATTTGCCTGAGGCTTGCTCAACTTTAGGCCGAGATTGGCAGGGTTTTGGGCGCGTGCTGCGCGTCCTCAACTTATATTCATTATCTGTACGACACTGTATATCTTAAAATAGTGTCCTCCTGGGGGATTCTTCATGCGATGAAAACTTTTGAGGAGTTATTAGGGACTAGGTCGGCATTTACTGCGTTGATTTCGCGAAAACGTTGCTACACTGTATGTATGTAGTAGGTTGCGCAATAGCCGACATGTTTGGTATGCGCTTCTCTAGAGCATTTTCTCAAGAATTCATAGTTTGCGGGGAAATACTATAAGCATGGTATACGGTAGCCAGAACTTCGGTGCGAGTGTGAAAGGGAGCGCCTCTTTTCCCTCTCCCAGCGGGGTATCCCAAAGGGTCCACACCCACATTCCCTCTTCACCCCGATCGTGCAAGCCAATCCAGAAATCAGGGAATCTCGGACGGTGGGCTGCAAATATGTTCAAATCAAGCGAACGATTTGATTAGTTTTGCTTGTGGTTATGTGGTGGAAACAGCGTCAACCTTTGACCCAGTCCAGCGCCGCTATTGTCTTCAGGTTGAGCAGTTCGCCCCCTTTGAACTGTTTGCACTGTTGTCTGGAGTCGTTCCAACTTCTGCCATGAAGGGGATGCGGTATTATACTCCTACAGTACCAGGGTGACCAATAGAAACTAGTGATGGCAACTTTGAGAATTTGAAAACCGGGTAAGTAAAAGTAAGTAAAATTTGAAATTTGAAAACCGGGTAAGTACAAGCAAGTATACCCAGTTTTTCGAAAACCGGGTAAGTATTTGGACATAAAACCGGGTAAACCGGGTAAGTAAACTCAAGTAGAAATCTCGATTTCTGCACATCAGAAAGCTAAAATTATTGCGTTGTGTTGACACCTATGTTCTTCCAGAAGTCATACAACACTGCGCATTCACCAGCACAAGCTTATGATTCGAATTTGTGGTTCGTGAAATAAAGCAAAACAAATTTAAGTAGCTATTGCGTTAACGTCAACTGAAGCAGACGTGGTAGTGTCGATACTACCCAAACACAAAACTTTCAGAGGCACTTAAGTGGCACACTAACTATGTACGGAGATGACGACGGTATTTCATCATTGAATCATTCGTTGAGTTTATTGTTTGGTGGTGCAGATTCTCATCAAGAATTGGAGTCTTCTTCGCTAAAACTTCACATACTGTCAATTTTTCCTAAGTTGATGAATTTAGGAGTGCAAAGTAAAATTATTCGACAAGAAGTGTTGCAATTTTACTTTGCGCACTCAACAGGTAAGGCATCTTGAGCCTAAGATGCAAAATTACAACTGTTTACCCGGTTTCTTACCCAAGTGTTGGTAGTGGGTAAGTAAACCAGGTACCCGGTTTTCGGTCTGAAACCAGGTAAGTAAATGCGGCAAAAAACCGGGTAAAAGTAAAACCGGGTACGCAAAACTAAACCGGGTAAGTACGAAGTAAGTATACCCGGTTTGAAAAAACCGGGTAAAACCGGGTAAGTACTTACCCGGTTTTCAAGTTGCCATCACTAATAGAAACTCATGTTAGTTTCAGTTTCAGTGAAACTTATGATGCTGTGCGAGTTTCAGTTTCAGTTTCAGTTAAAACTACGATGCTGGCCGAGTTTTAGTTTCAGTAACTGAAACTGAGTTTCAGTCATTGGAGGCCCAGAAAGCATAGATGGATTGTTTGAATCAATGCTTGAATGTTGAAATGACTTGTGTGTTGAAAGAGGATTCAAGATCAATCTAAACTTCCCATATGTTAGTTTCTTTAGTCGAAATATTTTGTCACGGCTTGATGAAAATAGCAAAATCTCAAAATTACATAACTGAAACTGGACCATGAGTCTCAGTTTGAGTTTCAGTTTCAGTTATCGTGGACTCATCAGTAGTTATGC
>JASAMZ010012593.1:0-29403 GCA_030248115.1 Linhomoeus sp. GSCO2_2 | reverse complement strand
GCAAATAGTTTCCGTAATTATAATTAACGAAATTTAGGATATTTTTAAGGATTTTGTTAAAATCCTTAAATTTTGACGATTTCAAACAGCTTAAATTTCAAAATTTCTTTGCACGGATGTGTCGAGCATAGTCTGCCAAGTATTTAGCAAATAGTTTCAGATTTTATAATTAACGTAATTAGGGATATTTCAAGGGTATTGTCTAAAATCCCAAATTTCGACAATTTCAAGCAGCATAATTTTCAACATCTTTGTGTGGATGTATCGGGCCCTAAGCCCAAAAGAATAGGCGTCGTCCCATTTATACCCTTTTCAATAGGGCGTCGTCCCAGTAATACCCTTTTCAATAGGGCGTCGTCTCATTTATAAGCTTTTATTGCACTGTGTGCCTGCCGCGAATCACTCTGATCCATTTATGGATCAGTCACCACAATTATAAGCGCAAAGTGTCTGTGGCGATACCCCACCAGATTGTCGACTAAATGTCTAGCGGCCCTTCACTATCCAGTGCACATTATCGCGCACACGCTCTCAAGTTTACACTGATGCCAACGTGATGCCACAGTTTTTAGACAAAGCTTGTTTTGGCACTCCTCCCCTCCAAAAGGGAGGAGTGCTATAGTGATGGTGCGGATTCTGCGTAAATTCAAACGTTCATAAGTCGATCTAGAGTTGGCCGATCGGGGCGAAATTTTTTTATTCGATAGGTCTCTGGATGGAAAAACCTGCATCGAAGGTCTCGACTTCCGTCCGGGACCCGATTTTTGGCAAGTTGCCAAAAACCCGATTTTTCGACCTCCGACGAACTTTGGACGCTTAGAATAGTGTTCCGGTAAAACGGAGCGAGGCGAGCTTTGGGACAAATATGTGAAAGACATTGGGCTATCCGATGGTAGGGACGCCGTCGGGCTGGGTCCGGGTCTGCCCGGGCTGGGTACAAAAACCGGGTTTTTCGACCCAAAAGGAGGGTTCGATCTCCCGCTTGGCATTTTTTTGTTTTACAATGTATTGGTCCTTTATTTTCTCGATATGAAGAACTCGGATAGCCTCATCCCGAATCGTCGTCAGAATCCCGGTCGGATGTCGTACGGGCCGGGAAATATTACCCAAAGTTGGGTTCCGGGTCTCCGGGCAAAACTTCGGGCAAGCGTAACTTTCGGTAGGGCGCACAGATCGCAATGGGACAAAGACCATTCGATAGCACCCGGCGAGCTCTACAACTTTGTAGTAGATCACTTTTTCCGGAGTGGCCGAATTTGGGGTGAAAATTTCAAAAAATCGATTTTTGGGTCAAATTCAAAAGTTCTGCCATTCCCATTTTTTGCTGTGCTGATCGATTTCGACGACATTCACAGGGTTTTTGAGGCTTAGCAATACTTTTACTGTGGCAAAGTTTCAACTTTGGACGACGCCAATTTTTGGGCGAAATTTCAATTTTTCCAACAAATTTTTGGTATTTCGGTGCAAAGTGGGGTCAGTTGAGATATTTCGGTGTCAGTTGAACTTTCACGTGATATAGCATCTAAAGATACGTTGTTTTTGTTATAAACACTTTTTTCGTCCGACGCGTATTTTGGCGGGAAATTTGAATTCAAAATTTGGCTGCCCGCTTTGTCCCGTGCACCTACCGTGTAAGTACTCGATTCCGGCTTTTCGGTGATGCTGATCACGAATTTGGCGTTGTCTTTTCGTTTTGAGATGTGTGGGACCATTTTTGAAGAATTTGCTTGCCACCATACGTTCCCTCAAGTGGAAAACCTGGTTGTGTCAGTTCAGCCAAAGCTAGGTGTGTTGTGTGTCAAATGTGGGGTATTGGAGGGTCACAATTCCGAATTTGCTATTAATGTTGCGATCAGAATGGCCACTAAGCTTCACTGGCATGCCTCGTTGATCCATGGGCAGCATGATTCAACTCCCAAAATTCTTCTGAAAGAGGGGAGGAGTGCCCCGAGGGGCTCTGCCCCCGTCTACTAATCTTGTTTTGTATATATGTGACCGGGAGAACCCGTCTTCAGTGAAACTCGGATATCCGGGTTTTCACTGAGTTGGTTAGTGAATACCCGGATATCCGGGTTTTCACTGTCAGGTTAGTGAAAACCCGGATATCCGGGTTTTCACCGATAGGTTAGGGAAAACCCGGATAATTCTCTGATACGCTCAAAATCGCGTACTACACTGCTCTAACGTATTTTCTATTGCCTTATGTCGCTTGATTCCTTCCAAATCAGGCTATGCTTAGGCTCGCCCTGCGCCCACAGTTCACAAGAGTCAGTCGGCGTCGCAGTCTGGCGGGTCGAAGCTTAGGCTTAACGCGACCGGTGACCGACTTCGGGGCGCGCGGAGCGCGCCCCGAAGTTGGTGGTCGCGCTAAGACTCAGTTTTCGACCCGCCAGGCGCGACGCCGACCGAGTTTTAGTGCAAACTGTAGGTGGAATAAACACTCCTCCATATAATTCACCTCCTGCTCAGGCCGGCTGTGCCCTTTCCCTGCTAGCGTTTGCGACAGCTTTCAGCCATGTGCAAGCTGTAAGCGGAATGCACATCCGCCCCCCCCCCCCACCCCCCCCCCCCCCCCCCCCCCCCCCCCCCCCGCCCCCCCCCCACCCCCCACCCCCCGCCCCCCCCCTCCCGTATACTTAGCCGCCTGTTGAAGCCAGACGCGCCAATTGGTCGCAAACATTGGGCATTGCGAAAGGGCGGGTCGGCAAAGATTCACTGCATTACGTAAGAACGCATCGCACTCCACGACGCTTGTTTCGCACAGTGACCGGCGCGATTTGCCATTCAAACGCACTCGTTTCGTACCAGGATTCGAAACCGGTTTCTAGGCTATTTAGGAGCCTCGGTTTCTAGGCTATTTCTTCGAAAAGGTTGGTGAAAACGCTGCCATCACGACTTTCATTAACCTCCCATGAAATTTCGCATATCCGGGTTTTCACTACACTTTCAGTGAAAACCCGGATAATTTGAGATTATCCGGGTTTTCACTAATCAGTCAGTGAAAACCCGGATATCCGGGTTTTCACTAGGTCGACCAGTGAAAACCCGGATATCCGGGTTTTCACTGGATCCGGGTAGTCACGGTAACATATATACATATACATATACAAAATACAAAGTTTTCAAAATATACATATACATATACAAAACAAGGCAAATATACAAACTTTGTATTTTGTATATTTCTACAGTAATTTGATACTGTATCTGTGCGAAATGTTGTCGACTAACGGTCAGTCTGCTGGGCACACTTCGCCAATATCTTAGCTTGTCCAAAAGCTTGTCAATCCGAAAGGTCTGGTGGTACACTTCAGCTATGGAAAATAGTCTAACGACCACCATCCTTTACGCACTAATTCTACTGAGGTCTTGGCACACCATTTTGTAGCGTTCCTTGTGTTTTGGTTACGGTAGAAAGATATACAATATACAAAGCATATACAAAGAAAAACTTTGTATATATATTTGTATATATACAAAATACAAAATACAAAAAAATTCGATTGTATATATAGTATACATATACAAAATACAAAAAAAATTTGCGATATTGCCCACTGTATGGAGGAGGTGGCGCGCCATGATTTGGGGAAGGCAGATCGACTTTGATTCGATGGTTCGCATGCGTGCTACAAGTTACACTTCCGTTAGTAGACCATTCGATGGGGCTACGGTAAGTGTTCTACGGCCGTATTCAGATAGTCATCAAAGGTGACAACTTCGTATCGACTCCGGAAGGGGGCTTCGTCGTCGTCGACGACATCTCCTACATTGCCGATGTGACTCCTGGAAAATGCCCTGGTAAGTGGGCTCCATCGTCTTTGGGGGGGGGGGGGGGGGGGGGGGGGGGGGGGGGTGCTCATTTCTTCGCTCGCCCTCACCCGTGGACACTTCACAATGTATCAAATTGGTGTGCAACTTAAGTTCCCGGTGCCACTGTACGTATCAACGCTACGTGTTGTTTTCTTGTGCGTCCAGCATCTGCGAATATTTAGACTTCAGAGATTTGCAACCATTTGGAACATTGCGGCACGTTGCACGCGTACGGTTGTCACGCCCGCAAGTGCTTGTGTAACTTCTGAGTCAGGGGGGGGGGGGGGGGGGGGGGGGGTTGGTGTGGTTTTACGCTACCCCACAGCTAGTGGATGACAATTCGTGTTTAGATCTCTGACCCTCCCGCACCCAAGACCCCTTCCCAAGCAACTGACCCGTTGCTGAAGGACAAATCACTGACAGGCTGTGATTCGACCGCGGCTCTCCTTTTCACTTGCCATAAGTGTTCACACTGCGCTCTTCTTCAAATTCAATCCGTCGCCGCATATTCTGTCGTGTTCACTCTATTAGGACTGAGTATGTTGTAGTGCGTGGAAACTTTCGTACCTCATTGCTTCTCTCACCCTCCCCTCTCCAATCAACTCCAATACAGTAACCCAGATTTCGTCAAACAATTGACTTGAAACATAACGAGATGCGTCAATTCTTGCCCGAAACATATCGCCCCAAACAAGAGCTCAAAATGGTCAGGAGTTGTTCTGTCTGAAAGTCCCCTTGTGGACTGATGTGGCTTGCTATGCTATGCAAAATTCAATCTTACGGACATGCGCAGTCAGCCGAGCGTCTCTGCTGCAGGTAGCCAAATTCAAGCCTAAACCGTATACCTGACGCTACTGGCCTTCACATTTTAGCGCTAACGTGCTGCTCAACAGGTTACACCTGAATTGCACTGACGACCGTCGACCGTGTTTGCGTGACGGCTTGCGTGGCAGGGTATTTATTTGCGGCAGTAATTATGGCACCCACTGTGACGTCTTGCGTCAGAACAAAGGGTCGATGGAGATTACTTGCGAGTCGATTACTCGTCCCACACGGTTGGATCTTGAACACACCACCTTGAAACTGCATCATACTGACCAGTAAGCCTACCCGGCTGTACCCGACTTGCACTCAGCATCTCCGACGATGAACAGCAATGCCACTCCTCCAATCAGCGGTCCCAATCCCGACCTTATCGCCAAGCGCTATCTGCAGAAGAAGCTCGTCTTTCACAGCGTGATGGTTACTCCATGGATTGTCGTGTTCATTTCAAACGTGTTTGTAATCCTCGTCGTCGCGAGACACAAGAAGCTCCACACTAAGACTTGGGCGCTGCTGGCCAATCTGGCAGTTGCCGACATGATTACTGCGTTGATGCTGGCCGTGCGAGAGTCGACAAGGTGCGAGAAACTCTGCATGAGCTTCAAGAGTTACGGGTGGCTTGGTAGACAGCGAAGATCAAGCGTCTAAACGACTGTTTAGTTTGTGTTAGCACTCACCGAATGACAATGGTATTTGAGTGAGCCATAACGTCACGTATATAACTACCCCAATATCAAACCATCCTCACTAATCCTCTCCCCCTTCGACTCACATGACAACGCAAAAGAGCCGTCAGCATCGTGAAGTGGCCAAATCTTTGGTGGCGGAGATTTGGCACTATACTCTCTAGTCACACCCCACCGCCAAACTCCCCCCCCCCCCTCGCACCAGAGATTCACCATAGCGCTCCGCACCCTCACGTTCATTGCACATTGTACAGGGTGGCCCTCTGGCTTCTCGACCTCGCCGCCGTCACCCCCAAGTGGTTCTGCCTCAGCTGGCTCTGGTTCTCCTTCATCTTCACGCGCGCCGCCTACAGTCTCACTCTTGCAGTGGCTCTAGATCGCCTGCTAGTGCTGGCAGCGCCCGTGTTCTACCGGGCCAAGCTTCACTCTGGGTACACCAAGGGTTTGCTACTGTTGGCCTGGGCTGACGGAGTGATGCACGCCTTTGCTGTTGCGCTGTACAACAAGGATTATATGGACAGAGTGCCAGTGTGTGCCATTCCCAATGTATGGTGTTTGGAATATTGACGTAAATTGGCCTATTTGTAGGTAAATCAACTATATTTCTAGGTTGCCCTACCGGCGGTCAAGCGCTTTCAGCAGAACAAGTCAATGGTCATGAATAGTCTGGTGGTCGTCTTTTACACGGTGCAGTTCCTGCTACTGAATGGAAAGAGCATCCTCAACAAAATTGTCGGAAAGAAGCTGGAGAATGGGGAAAGTCAGAACAATGGCGACGAGCAGAACTCGTTTGAGGTTTGGCGAATAGATCTGTTTCCCCAATTCACACCACACTTGCTACATGAGCTATAACGCCTCGCGCACCAAAGATCGACGTTGCCAATGGCAATGGTGTTGCCACAATTTGATCATCAGCGTCTCAACTGAGGTGTTCAGGCTTCCTTGATCATCACAAACCTATTATGCAGCAGGGAAGGAAGCACCGTAAATCCGCCAATGTGCCACCGCCCCCCCCCCCCTCCGCCTCTTCCATTCGGCCTTCGCCCACCGCCCCCGCCCCCCCCCCCCCTCCCCCACCTACATATTTCTCCACAGCACTCTGACTCAGCAGCAGTCAAGTTCAACAGAACTCTGACTAAGGCGAAGGCCCGGATGGAGGGGGGGGGGGGGGGGGGTCTTGGGCTTATTGGATTGTTTAAGACATGTTCACGGTATGATATGTTCACGGATATGTTCTGGTTTTCGGTAGGTAGGATATGTTCACGGTATTTTCTACGATATGTACGCCAAATGTAGCTTTAGTTCCAAATTCTGCTTTGCAGGCCAAGGTCACCCGTAGCATCGGCATCATCCTCCTAATCTTCATCACGACCACCTACCTACGCACCCTGGTCATCACCCTGCTGCTCCACTACACAACCAAGGCCACTCAGCAGCTGGTCACGCCCTATCTGCGCGTCTTCACGGTCGTCAACAGCGCTGCCAATCTGTTCATCTTCCTGTTCATTGTGGAGGAGTTCAGAGTCGGGTTTTGGAAGGTGATTGGGAAGCAGCTGCAGCAGCAGAAGCCTAAGAAGGAGAACAAGGTGGAACCGAAGAAAGTGATAAGACATCACGCCACCAAATAGAGCAACTTTGATAGAGTAGGTACCGCAAATCAGTGGCGGATCCAGGATTTTGGAATGGGGAGGGGGGCGGAATATTTGAGGCCAAGATGCTATAAAAGCATATAAAAAAAAAATTTGCGCCGCAGGCGAAAATTTTTGCCGATTTTGGCCTATGTTGGTACAAAAATGCTTTGAAATAGCGCCGCAGGCAAAAATTTGGGCCGATTTTGGCCTATTTTGGTACCAAAGTGCTATAATAGTGCCGCTGGCGAAATTTTTTTGCTCTGGAGGTGCTGTTGCGCAATTTTTTTTTCTCGGGTGGGGGGATGGGGGGGGGGGCGGACGCACAACCGCCCCCCCCCCCCCCCAAGATCCGCTACTGCCGCAAATTATTGCAACTGAAATCGGCATGATAGACTATCGGAGCGCGCAGATCTCAATTTGTTTCACAGCATACGCCGAGCCATGTACTACGATGTGGCGCGTGTATCGCCCGACTGCTACCCCGCAACACAGAGTATGTAACTCGTACGTATGGTTTTCCTTCAAAGTTCGCACGGCTTCTTGTGCGCGAATATCGCTTTTCTCCTGCTGCTTGGTTGGCCCAGGTCCAGTTGCTCGACTGTCCTTTGAGGGCCCGAGTGGAGCTCGGTGTAGAACTTTCTGAAGAACGGCTGCCCTGAGAGACGGTCCCACAAGCGATCTTCCATCGCACTTGATGTGACACGCAACTCGAGTTTGACTGAGAGCCTTCGCACATGGCTTATGTTCATACGCGCTCTAGTTAGTCTATAATGTCACGTTTTGATTTCGAGTAACTTTGCAGGAGGTCATACGATTTGCATGTGAGGTGTTGTTGTGAAGGGGTTTTGAAATAACACTCGTGGAACCGTCCGATGAAACCGATGGGGCGGTGAGTGGCCGCTTTGGTAGAAGTGGGGGACTCTTCCAGTTCCAGTGACAGCATAGCCAGGCATTTGTGATTGACGCCCTCTGATCTAGTCCAAACGAAGACGTAGTCTCGAGGATACATGGTGAATTCTGAAAAGACAACAAGGCCGTAACCTACTGCACTACGGGCCTTTCGAAACTCACAATACCCACCAAAACAGTAGACGAATGACGCTTTCACCAACGATGGAAAGGTACATAGCTTACTTACACCGCACCACCCACCTCTCCACACCCCCCCCCCGTGTCAAAATGCAAAATCAATTGGTTTCGCGTTCGCGACACGTAAAATCGGTCGCTGGTAATTTCCTCTTTGGCTTAACGGCGAGAGGTACTAGAGGGGTGACATTGTATTCGTTCATTCCAAAGTCAACTGCTTGCCCCCCACCCCCCACCCCATAGGTCCGATCAACAAAAGGACCTTTCGTCGTGTGGTCGTCCAATGGGCAAGAAGCGAGGCTGATTGCCAAATTTTCCGTTTCGCATTTGCGAGCGTATAGGCAGCGAACGATGTTAGTGGGTGTTTGTGTGGCACAGACATCGGAATGGGTGGTATCCCGACAATGTAGCGACGGACAATGTAGCGACGGACAATGTAGCGACGGACAATGTAGCGAGCGACATTGTAGCGACGACATTGTAGCGACGCGACATTATGGCGACGCGACAATGTAGCAATGCAACAAAGTAGTGACAGCTAGTGTTTGGCAACCTCAGACATTTTGAGGTTATTCTTGATATAAGATATGTAGATGGAATTAAGTGTCGCAGGTGATTCGAGGTCTCTTGGCGTCAAATCTTGATTAAATTACAAACGTTTTAATAGTTTGTGTTGCGAACACTGTCGATTTGATGATTTATACTTAATTCGGAGATTTGTGAATAATGCAAGCGAAGTATGGGTCACTTCATATTCAGATCGTAGACTCGGTACTAGTGTCACAGTGGCATTATTTCATATTGGAATTTTGTCATTCAGTTTATTGTGTGGCGAAATCTGATAGAAGGTTCAGAGAAGACGGACAGCTTGTTCTGATGTATCACTGTTGTTGGCACTCCAAGCTGTTGAGCTCTGACAAACACTAGCTGTCGCTACTCTTTGTCGCATTGCTATGTACATTGTCCGTCGCTACATTGTCGCGGAACCGGAATGGTTTACTACTGCACCAAAGACGGCAATATTGTCGGACTTAGAGAGCGCGTGAGTGAGAGCAGCGAGCATTATAGGTACGTCGAATCAGCCTCGCGACGTCATTCTAATCCTTGGCAACCAGTGACTTTGGCTGCAGTGCAGGACCGGCCTGTTCCAGTCGTTGTATCTGAGACAGGAGAAAGCACTGACGAGCTGAACAAGTGCTACACACACAGTAACATTGTAGAGGGCGCCGCATGCCGAGATGCGACCAAGCGCTTTCCACAAACCAAATCCACATCCGCGCGTGTTCGGCAATGGCGACAATTTCGGCAATTGCAATGGCCCTGCGCCTGTACATAGGTACCTACGCTGTCGAGTACCACACACGACTGAGAGTAGTTTATGTATCTGCTGACAAGGCGACGTATGGCACTTCAGTCTCACTTGATATCCAGTTCGACGTCCCACTCGAGGTTTTGAAGCCGTATGTCGCCCAGTCGGCGAGCTGCGGCCTTCAAGTCGTGCATCCGCCGATGATCGCTCGGAGTCCTGATTATCATGTCTGGCGCGCCCGAGTCCACGATCATGTGCACGTCCGGGAAACGGTAAGACAGGACTCGGCCTAGGTGGCTTAAGCTACATCCTCTAAGTCTACTCATGCTTCAAACGAACGAGCCTCGTACCTACTGTGTTTTCAGTTGAGCCCCAGTGCGCAGACGCAAAAGCAATAGTGTAAGCGCCAACTTGGCTGGGATGGGGGGGGGGGGGGGGTGAGTTCACTCTTCGGAAAGGTGGGGGATGAATTAGTTACATTGCAGAAATCGACAAGAAACAAAGACAAAAGATAACGAGGAAAGCGTCCGGGGGCCGCAGTTACCCAGATTACAAGATTATAATACGATTGTGAGAACATAGATTATGTCGTAATTCGCCTGACACATCAAACGATTGCCCTCTACAACTGTTCTGCAGAAGCACCTACATACTGTACCTCTCTCCGGAGCGGGCAATTGCACTAACACATTGCACCGAATGACGAAATTGGCGCTTGAGAATGGGCCAAAAGGGAGGCCTAGCGGCTGAATTTGTTTCGCTAGCCCGAAGTCAGCTTCGAAAGTCGTCAGCGTGTCCGGCTGAACACGAAGCATGGAGGTTGCACAGAGAACGCATCTCTCTACCGGTGGTGTTACTACGACTAACTCTTCCAAGTTTCGCCTACTGAACTACCGTAAACCTCCAATAAGCGTCCCTCGAGCGCGTGGCTGTGACGACATCATCGGGGGGGGGGGGGGGGGGGGGGGGGGTGACAGGGCCGTTATTAGAAGTCTTACGGTATACCGCGACGCTCCACACTCTCTCCCTCCCTCCCACTCACTCTCTCCCTACCTCGTAACAATCTCGAAGTCGTTCACCAAAAGCGGCGACGCCAAAAGCCGCGCTGCGTGGTTCCACAAAATAGAAAGAAACCCCATCGAACTGGTAGTGTGTTGATTGGCTTTCTTGTGTCGCCCTCAAAACTGGTCGGAGACCCTCGATTCCGCTTTCGACGTCGGCCAATCATGAAAGATCAAAGCCGAACATTCAGGTTCATGCATAGTTACGACAGCGCCCTAGAATACTGTGAGTGAATCGAGCACCGTGTGGTTGCAAAACAAGCATTCAGACAATGACGAGCAGTGCCACTGTCATTGTCATATTGTCGAAATGCCATCACAGAGGACTCGACCAGTTTAAATAGGCTCTCCAACTCTTCCCAAGTTGCCGCGAACCCGCGACTTGGTGCGTCGTGTACATAATTGCGCGACGACGAACCGAAAGCCTCCAACAAGCGCCCCATAACCTCTCGAATAAGCGCCCCTTCTAGAGGTAGGTTGAAGTAATACGCGTCCAGTGCGCTTATTGAAGGATTTACAGTACGTTAGTGGTATGTCAGGAAAGTATCCCCAGGAGAGGAGGCAGCAGGTAATGACAGATAAATTTGTTTATCCTTCTGAAGAGTGACTCTTCCAGACATGCCATTGTCCCAGGATTTTGCCATTTGTCTTGTCCTTGTCTTTGTCTTTGACCCCAAATATTAAATTGTCTTGTCTTTGTCTTTGTCCTTCGGCTAAGTTTCTAAATTGTCTTGTCTTGTCTTCGTATTGTCCTAAAATTGTCCTTATATTGTCCCAAAAATTTCCCAAAGAGCGTTGTGTTTCTGCTGAGTTAATGCTTTGTCGACCTACTTTGAGCTTTTGTTACTCATGTAGTGCAAGTTAGCACTTGACAATTTCCCGTATTACTTCACAGATAGTCCCACAAATAGTCTCCGGAACTCCAAATTGTGGCGCGCTGGAGTGTGTGTGATACATACCACAAAGGACAATCTAAGGACAATTTAGGGACAATTTATCTATTTGTCCCAGTCGATCACTTTGAATGTCTTGTCTTTGTCTTGTCTTTGCGAAATCACGGGACAATCTAAATTGTCTTGTCTTGTCGGACAATTTAGCCGACTTAAATTGTCTAAGACAATTGTCCTTAAAGACAATGACATGTCTGGACTCTTCTAAGCCTTTGAGCTACTAAAACAGACTATGGCGACATCCTACCAAGAATAGCTTGCGGCATGCCTTCACTGCTATCCTCGGCATCTTCGTTGACGTGGGTAGCCGCCTTGACAGTCAGGAGAGCCTTGAATTCGGGCTGGTTGTCCGAACTTCTGACCAAGGTCGTTGGCAAACGGTGGGCCCAAAGGAGAAGGAAGGGGGGAGAAGGATGAGTGGGACTGGCCGTCATAAGTTGTCATCCTCCACAAAATGTGTTGAATGTGGAGTGTATAGAGGTGGTGCGTGATTGCAGAAAATTGGATACAATGGGGCTCGACATCATGCACCATTGGGTCAGACTAGCTTCGAGTCGAATTGAAGTTCGCGAATTACGGTAACTCAACGGACCAACAATCTCCGACATTAATTAAAATGTTGAGTTTGTAGTATGACTGACACTTGCAAAGAGTTTGTTCTTTCCGCAGAGAGTGCAAGAACTCACCGCCCGCATTCGCATGACGAGATTCCCCCTTCGCAAAAGGGTATTGCACAGCAAAATTGATTTCGCTCGGGATTTGGCTTTCAAGCAAGAAGATATCTGTTTCAAGCAACGTTATCAAAAAATGACAAAACTTCATAGAAAATCCAGCGCAAAACTTGAAAATGTCGTTTTCCGAGGCGCGTGTTTGCGTAGCTGAAGAACTTTACGCTGCCACATGAGATTCCATGATTGGACTTTCAGATTACTGTAACTCGCGAAATTAAAATTTGAGTTTTCACCAATGGGAAGACAAAGGATCAGCAAGTCGAGAGCTATCCGACGAGCTAAAGATCGTCTCTATGTGACGCACGGTGAGCGAGTTAGAGCGATTTTAGTGACAAATCTCGAGAATGCCGCCTTGCGTGGCGCGTGCTAAAATTTAAAAAATTTTTGCTGACGCTTCAAAGGGCACGTCGAGAGCTTTCACCTGACGTGTCGATTGACGTCTACGACGTAAGACGAGCGGGTTAGAGAAGTTTTGCGTTTTCGGACCCTTGGGTGTCTGTAACTCGCGAAATTCAAACTCTCGAGTCTCGACCCCTACCAGTCGAAACGATCAGTGAGTCAAGACCTATCGTTTGAGCCCAAGCTCGTCTTTCTACGGCTTTCCACCGCCGAGATATGAGAACAGAGCGTACGTGCGAACGGACGCACGCACGCACGCCGAGCTCTCAGAGGGGTGTCGCCCGCCTGAAGGCGGCGGAAAACCTGGGCGCGCCCACCGCCGCCGTTGGCACTCTGAGGTAGGTCGGCCCGAAGACGTAGCAGTCCACAAAGCGAGTGCAATGGTACTGATCGCGTTCCGGCATCCGCTCCAAACCACTCGGGACCTTCCACTTCTCCAGTTCGCGCAGATAGGCGGCCGGGCGTGTTCTCGACCGTCCCAAGGGTTCGTAGATGGGCCTGTAGTCTTGGTGGTTGTTCAGGGGAGACGCTTGTTTCACAGGGGTTTGAACATTTTGTGCACGTATTTGTTGTTCTAATTGCTCCGCTTCACGAGTTCCACCTTTGCAAGAAGTTGTTTCTTTCGCTCGGATGTTGATTTTTTGCAAAGAAAGAGTTGATGGTTGGATATTGTAAATAACAATACTTCACGTTATTCAGGAGCTTAGGCGCCGCAAGGGGATGTCTAATCAAAAGTCACAATTTGAAAAGTTTCAAATGCGCCTGCTACGGTGACCAAAAGTCAAAACTTGGTCAAATCTATGGTCAAATCGCGTGCCTATCAGCTTGAGCAAAGCACAAACCTTAACAATGAAAAGCTTCAAAAGTCTATACTCAAAGAACTCGTCATCATTGAAGGTCGTCACTGTGAAACAAGCACCAGGGCTGGACAGTGGTCCGCTTGTGCCACTGCGTAAGTGGTATTGCAACCAGTGTCGAGCTGCAACACAGCATGCAAGCTTCACTGCGACACTGAAAGGTTCGATGCGGGGAGTAGGGTTAACCCAGTAGTTCTGGTGCGTGCCTCTTCCAGTTGTCAAGAGCCTTGTTTACTGTCGCTGCACAAGTTTCCAACTCCGTCTCTCTCAGTTCATCAATTCACAGCAGGTGTGCCCTAGAAATTGCCTCAAATCCTAGCACTCCGTGTGATTTTGGCTTTGCTAGATAATGAAAGCGACAATTTAAAGACAAATTAAGTACAAGTTACTGATTTGTCCCAACTGCTCATTTTAATTGTGTTATCTTCGTCTTGTCTTTGTCTTGTCTTTCCACTTGTCTTGTCGGACAACTTAGCCGAGTTAGGTTGTCTAGGACAATTGTCCTTTAACCTGTTCTTTGACACCGGCGGCTTAAGAATCTACTTGGAAAATTGAGAAGTTTGATATCTGGAGTTCTAACCGTGCGATTTGCGTGAAGTTTTCACAGGATGCTGCAAATGGGCTCACGGGACTGCACAGCAAGTATCGTCTCCATCGGTTTTTACCAATCGCGACTTATGGCTAAGAAACTGGGTAAGTTCTCAATGGCGCGGACACGACCACGCCGCCGGCGCCATTGAGGGCTTACCCATTTTCTTAGCCATAAGTCGCGATTGGTATATAAAACTGATGGAGACGATACTTGCTGTGCAGTCACGTGAGCCCATTTGCAGCATTCTGTGATAATTACATCCAAGTCGCACGTTTACAACTCGAGATATCAAAGTTCTCAATATCCAAGTGAGTTCTCAAGCCGCTGGTGTCAGGGAACAGGTTAACAAGCTGTGTGTGTAAAAAGTTCAACCTATACTTTGTGTCTGCCAAATTTTGGTGAACAGTACAGTGAACTTGGTACACATCGTTGGCCGCATCAGGAGAACTGGTCTTGAGAACGTGTACCTTAATAGTAAGTGTAGCCATCCACACGATACGGTTGTCTGTACAGCTGATCTAATGATCAGTGATATCGCCGCGTTCGCTATATGGTATCGGCATGATACGACGCCGTTTATCTGATGTTTCCCACCTGTGTGAAAACGTCAAATCCAACAAAAAACTTGCCAAAAGCGTGGTGCGGTTGTTCTTCATCGCGAATTGCTGTGTTTGGCGTACGACATTGCTATTTCCGCGTGCACATTCATCAATAAACAGCTCTTTTGGCCATCAGGCAAAAATGTCGACTTTCGACATTTTCACATTTCAATTGTAAATACCTCCAAATTTCCATTTTTCAGAACTGTAAAGCTACCTATGTCACAAATTCTTATTGGCGTACGACGTTTCCATTTCTGCATTCATATTTGTCAATAAATGACGCCCTATTTTTGCCAATTTATGGAATTTTGACAAATAATCGCGCATTTCTGAGTAATGCCATATTTGCAAAAAAATCTTTTGCGGTGCAAACTATCCGCCGGCTATGCCCTTTCCATTTCTGAAGAAATTTCGCTCCTAGCTCATCAGGCGCAAAAGTCGATTATCGACATTTTCATATTTTAATTATGATATCTCGAAATAGTAATTTTTCGAAACTGTAAAACTATGTCACAAATTCTTATTGACATACGACCTCTCCATTTCTGCATTCACATTCGTCAATAAATGACGTTCTATTTTAGTCAATTTATGGAATTAAGCAAACAATCGGGTATTTGTACTAAATTCCACATTTGCAAAAAATTTCTTTTGTGTTACAAATTATCCGTGGTCAATGCCCTTTCCATTTCTGAAAAAATTTCGCGGCTAGCTCATCAGACGAAAAAGTCGATTTTCGACATTTTCGTATTTTAATTGTGAATATCTCGAAAATGCCAAATTAGCAACAGAAACGGACATTGGATCCGTACTCAGCGGCCTTGACTCTACTTGACCACATATGTCGCATACTTTACTTCGGTGCCACGGAAACACAGACACACACACAGACACACACACACACACACACAGACATTGTCATCCGTATATATACACCTCGCCGCGCTGAGGCGCGGCGAAAAAAGGACAATGGCATGTCTGGTTATGGTGGAGGAGTCGGAAGGGGCTGGGGCGACAGGGCTAGTTTGGGGGGGGGGAAGGGCACTTATCTGATTTAGAGAGACCGAGCCAACGCGGCTGCAGATGAGCCGAGGATACTGATCTGCAACCGCCTTCTCTTAGCACAGCTTTGCAGATTGGACGTGGCCGCAGTCAGTCCCAAAACTCACTCACCGTGACGTATGAGAAGTGGTCGATGAAGCGCCCTATCGCAAAGGCGTAGGAAATGTCTGCGCACAGCGGTATTCGGTTTGGACTCAGGCACAGTTCCTCTCTAGCTCAAAGCCGAAGTGGGCATCCTACAAGCTTCTTTCCCCGGCCTCAGCCGGGTGACACCACACGGCAGCCGCGCGTGCGTCCGTCCCTGTCTTTGCTGTGCGAGCGGTTTGAAATGCACGTGAAGTAGTTCTTTGGCGCGTGCTTTATGAATGGACTACACACATCGCGCAAAATAACCGCTCCAAATGGAGTGCTGTCGAGCTGTCCAATAATGCGCTTGATAGAAGACGCTTGCGCTCGCATATCATTCCAGGACTCGGCTAGATTGGTCGCCGAGCGCCGGCTAACTCTTGCAAGCGGCTCAGGCTCTTTGCCAAATGAGGAACTGCGCCTCTTGGTGGCTCTCAAAAAGCCCACTCCTTCGTAGTGCTCCACGTCGATCGCCTCCGCGTCTCCTCGCTTCTTCACGGCGCCTCGGTTGCAGCGGAAATCGGGGTCCGACTCCTCTTCTATGCGCTCGAGCCATTGCGCCATGTCGTTTTCGGCAATTCCGATCATCCTGAGTCGAAACATGGCTTCGTCGAGGATGGCGGGAGGGTTTGTGGTAGGAGCCATGGCAATAGACACGAAGAAGAAGACCAACAGCACTTCGTCAAATGGAAACATGGTATTTTGGGCAACAGTGGTCGGTCGGGTGGCACAAAAGGAAACGGGAACCAACTTTGGCAACGTCAAGCAGAAGCGCCTGTCGAATACTTATGAGGGCAGAGAACCATTCAAGGTGGGCAGTAGGGTAGGCCGTCTGGCAAACGTGCAGCAGCATCGCTAAAGTTGAAACATTCAGTAGTTGAAACTGCTAGCAAAAGGTTTATGTTCAATAACTTTGTTCAAAGGTTGGATTGAGCAAGCGACAGCTGACAACGATTTGTGACAACGGCAGCGACACCAGCACATCTTAGAGGATACTGATTACGGCACGGCGACAACCCGTGATTCGAGCTCGGCCAGAGTTGAAGCAGCATGGCTGAGCATGTAGTCAAACCTCCTCCTATTGGCCAGCACAAACTTTGGCGCGAACATCTCTCCCCGAAGTGGCCTCATGGGTCGGCAGGCGTCGCTGCCGTCGAACCAGCGGTGCTCTTTCCTCAGTTCATCCAGATACTCTAACCGTGTCTTGTTCTCATCGTCGCCCCAGCGTCCGCCGTCTCCGCTTCGCGCCGAGAGCAGCTTGGTGCGCAGCAGGTTCGGAGGCAAGCACCAGCTGCAGTGGTAGCCGCCCCACCGTCTAGTCGACGCATCGCCTATGGTGAAGGAGACGTGCGGTTTGAAGACTGGAACTCCTGAGCTCTGACGTTGTCGCTTCTCCACTTCGGCTGGGTCTCTGAATGGAAGGCGACCTGACAGTAGCTGCATATAGTGGCTCGCACCCATACGTGTAACCGGGGAGGGGGAGGTAAGCCCCCCCCCCCACATCCCCCAGGTACCCCTCTCTCGCCTTCCCCAAAAGACCCCCTAGAATTTAAAAAAATTGCGCCTGCGGCGCTCAAAAATGACAATATTTTCGCCTGCGACGCTTAAAAATAGCAAAATTTTCGCTTGCGGCGCTATATTTTGGACGTTTTTTTGCCAAAATTAAGCGATTTTTTTGCCCGCCCTCAGGCGGGCGAGACTATACGAGAGCTCGGCGTGCGTGCGTGCGTGCGTACGTGCGTGCGTGCGTGCGTGCGTACGTACGTGCGTGCGTGCGTGCGTGCGTGCGTGCGTGCGTGCGTGCGTGCGTGCGTAACGCTCCCAGATCTCGGCGTTGGAAAGTCGTAGAGCGGAGATCTTGGGCTCTACGGATAGGTCTCGACTCAGTGATCATTCCGCTAAGAGGTTTCGAAATTCAAAAGTTTGAATTGCGCGCGCTACAGTAACCCGAAAGTCAAAACGCAAAACGGCCCTAGCTCGCTCGTGTTACGTCGTAGAGCGGCAATCGACACGTCAGGTGAGGGTGGATGTATGGACCACAGAAAAATCGGTATGGGCCACAGAAAAATGGGTATTCGCACAGAAAATGGGTACTCGCACAGAAAAATGAGCACTCGCACAGAAAAATGGGTACTCGCACAGAAAGTAGGTATTCGCACAGAAAAATGGGTACTCGCACAGAAAAATGGGTATTCGCACAGAAAAATGTGTACTCGCACAGAAAAATGGGTACTTGCACAGAAACTCGACAGAATCATGTCCAAAGCCTGCTAGAGGGTAATCGTAGCGTAGCCCCAAGACTAGGCAAAGCAGAGGGGATCGTATCGTAAGCTAGGCGGAGATTGTAGGCCTGAGCAGGAGGAGATCGTAGGCTAGGCGGAGATCGTAGGCCTGAGCAGGAGGAGATCGTAGGCTAGGCGGAGATCGTAGGCCTGAGCAGGAGGAGATCGTAGGCTAGGCGGAGATCGTAGGCCTGAGCAGGAGGAGATCGTATGCTAGGCGGAGATCGTAGGCCTGAGCAGGAGGAGATCGTAGGCTAGGCGGAGATCGTAGGCCTGAGCAGGAGGAGACTGTAGGCTAGGCAGAGATCGTAGGCCTGAGCAGGAGGAGATCGTAGGCTAGGCGGAGATCGTAGGCCTGAGCAGGAGGAGATCGTAGGCTAGGCGGAGATCGTAGGCCTGAGCAGGAGGAGATCGTAGGCTAGGCGGAGATCGTAGGCCTGAGCAGGAGGAGATCGTAGGCTAGGCGGAGATCGTAGGCCTGAGCAGGAGGAGATCGTAGGCTAGGCGGAGATCGTAGGCCTGAGCAGGAGGAGATCGTAGGCTAGGCGGAGATCGTAGGCCTGAGCAGGAGGAGATCGTATGTAGGCTAGGCGGAGAGGCCTGAGCAGGAGGAGATCGTAGGCTAGGCGGAGATCGTAGGCCTGAGCAGGAGGAGATCGTAGGCTAGGCGGAGATCGTAGGCCTGAGCAGGAGGAGATCGCAGACCTGAGCCTAAGCCTAAGCCTAAGCCTAAGCCTAAGCCTAAGCCTAAGCCTAAGCCTAAGCCTAAGCCTAAGCCTAAGCCTAAGCCTAAGCCAGAGCCAGAGCCTTAGCCTAAGCCAGAGCCAACGCTTGAGCCTGAGTCTGTCGTGATATTATCGCGTTTCTGTGCGAATACCCATTTTTCTGTGCGAATACCCATTTTTCTGTGCGAGTACCCATTTTCTGTGACAATACCCATTTTTCTGTGCGAATACCCATTTTTCTGTGCGAATACCCATTTTTCTGTGCAAGTACCCATTTTCTGTGCGAATACCCATTTTTCTGTGGTCCGTACCGATTTTTCTGTGGTCCACCATTTTTAGCCGTCAGGTGAAAGCTCTCGACGTGTTCTTTCATGCGTCTGCAAAAGTTTTTTCAATTACGCAAACACGCACCGCGGGAAACGCCATTCTCGGCATTTTGACGCGAAAATAGCTCTAACGCGCTCAACTTGCGTCGTAGAGAGACGATCTCGAGCTTTTTGGATAGCTCCCAACTAACTGATCATTTGTTCCCCCATTGGTCGCAACTCAAAAGTTTGAATTTCGCAAGTTACAGTAACTCGAAGGTGCAAAAGCACAAAACGGCTCTAACTCGCTCGTCTTACGTCGTAGAGTGGCAAGCGACACGTCAGGTGAAAGCTCTCGACGTTTTCTTTCATGCGTCTGCAAAAGCTTTTTCAATTACGCAAACACGCACCGCGGAAAACGCTATTCTCAGCATTTTGACGCTGAAGTCGCTCTAACGCGCTCAACTTGCGTCGTAGAGAGACGATCTCAAGCTTTTTTGATAGCTCCCGACTCACTGATCATTTGCTCTCCCATTGGTCGCAACTCAAAAGTTTGAATTTCGCGAGTTACAGTAACTCGAATGTGCAAAAGCACAAAACGGCTCTAACTCGCTCGTCTTACGTCGTAGAGTGGCAATCGACACGTCAGGTGAAAGCTCTCGGCGTGCTCTTTCACGCGACAGCAAGGATTTTTCAATAACGCAAGGACCCACCGCAGAAAACGCCATTCTCGATATTTTGACACTAAGATTGCTGTTTGCTACATGCAGATGTGCGAACGGTTTGATTGCTCGTAGTGCGCTGTTTTGTGCTCTGTCAAGTGTTTGCCAAAACTTTTACAAGTTTTTGCCACTTTTTTTGAAAACGTTGTTTGAAAGAGGGATGTTCTTGCTCTAAAAGCCAAATCGCGGGCGAAATCAATATTGCTATGCAATACCCTCTTGCGATGCGGGGGGGTCGTGAAGCGGAGCGTGCGGGCAATGAACTCTCGCACTCTCTGCAGAAAGAACGTAACTCTTTGCAAAGTCAGTCAGAATACAAACTCAACTTTTTAATACCGGAGCTTGTTGGCACTTTTTGGCCTATTTTTGCAAAATTTTCTTAATTTTGGTACTTTTTTGGCAAAATTTTTAGGTCATTTGAAACCCCCCCCCCCCCCCCCCCCCTCCAGGGGCCTCAGACCCCCCCCCCCCCCCTCCCTCTGACCCTCCCCCCCCCACTGGTCGGTTGGCGCTTACACGTATGCTCGCACCTTTCGGGCTTCAGCAGTATAGGGTGATGTAATTTGAACACCAGTACAACTGCAAGTCAAGCAACCACACCTGACGACGGCATGCTTGTTTCCAATCGAAGTGTGCCGCACCTGACAGCATGGGATTCCCCATTGAGATGCAGCCGCAAGTGCTCGATTGTCGCTGCTGAGAAGAGGACGTTTGCTTGTTGCTCGTGGAGACAATCGAATCCATATACGGACCAACGATATACGATCCTAATGTGTCCAGGATAGCCAGTGTAGTGCTTGAGAAAGCGGACAGTCTCCACAGAAGGGATCTCGTCTGCGTCGTTGACTATTAGCAGGTCATCACTTCTAAGTTGTCTGACTCCACCTTCAGCCACCAGCCTTTCTTTCACTTTTGCCAGTCCAATCTTGGCAATCGAGTTCCGTAAGAGATCCTCGTTTTCGCGAGTGCGCACGCCTGAAACATCGATCCATAGATGTGTCTGGGCAGCTCAACCTGTGTAGTGCCGTCAGGAAATAACGCCCTGTTGCGCTTTCAGAACGCGTTTTGCGTTCTGAGAACGCGCTTTGCGTTCTGAGAGCGCGTTTTGCGTTCTGAGAACGCGTTTTGCGTCCTGAACAAGATTCACGTTCTCACGCAATATAGGTAGGCAAATTTGGTGATTGGAGTAAATCAAAACGGTGTTCTCATAGCTACCCACTGCTACAGTTTGCACCTGATTCCGGCGGGCGGTCGACGACCACGTGGACAATCTTGTCCTTGAAGCGAGCGAACCTTTCCCTGTTCATTGCGAAGTGAAGAGGCTTGGGATCGCCGTGAGCCGAGTAGTTCGACTCTGCCAGCACGAAGTAGTCTACCACCGAAGAGAGCTCCTCCAGACGAATCTCCAAGTGGTCGAGCTCCATATTGAACGTTAATCCGTTGATCACAATGGCAGGGCTAAGACAAGCGCTTGAGTCACGGTTTGTGGCGTCAATCACAAGTAGCGCTAGAGAACTTGTGTTGCTTCAGTCAGTCAGACAAATGATGTGTTGGACTGGCCTTGGTTACCGTATGTTGTAGCATGACAATTCTTGAGTTTCAAGCAATTTGCCATATTCGGTATTTCAGAAACCTGTCTGGGTCACTGGGTGCCAGGTGTTTACGTTTGCACCGTTCATGTCTGGATGCAGTGGCATGATAATGCTTGTCACCTTACAAAGACATACCAACCTCGACCTCCTCCGAATGTCCAATTTGCGGACGCTTGCGGCAGTGACGGCGGCAGGGAACTCGCATCTCCTGCCCCAGTAGTCCCGTCTGCAGAGGCAGAAACGGGCGTCACGGTCCACTATGGCGGTGCCCGCCGTGTCGCAATCAGAAGTGTGATCAACGACTTTCATGGTTGAGCCCTGAGACTGCTGACTCCAATTAGAAGATGAGAGATGCGGTCTGGACTGGCACTTGTTGGCATGCATCTCATTAAGGTAGAACAGAAGAATGCAGAGCAGACAGCCAGTCGTCAGCAAAGTCGCGGCAACCCTCCCATTGAAGCGGCGCATTGGTGAAGAAGTTCGCTACAGTGCACACACGCAAAGGCGCTTCAAAGAGCTTGAAGGGGTCAAAATTAGCAGTCCATAGGTTCGCATACCAAACGTCGCGGCGTTTTGTTCTGCCGGGATGAAGGCCAGGCAAAGGCCTGCAGACCAGGACTCAAAGCATATAATGCATTCAACGCACAGTCAGTCAGCTAGACGCGAATGAGAATACAGGTACAAAAGTGTACAATGCGCAGAATACGTTGGGCTTCTGTAGAATTCGCCTGTTCCCTCCAACGATCGTGGTGCGCCCATCGAAAGAAGGCGGTCGTTTTCTTAGCATTTGTGGGTTTAATCCTTCTCCTCGCCAACTCCAACAAGTGGCCAACTGACAGAATAATTACCAGCGAGCCGAGTTGCGACGAAATGGGCTCTGTGAGTGCTGCCAGCAACCACAACCAATCGTGCGTCTGCAGACCCGACTACTGGGGGAGGTGGTGCGAATTCCCCGCAGCAATCACCAAAGCCAGCGTCGGCAAACTGGACATTCGAAGAAGATCCAGGTGGACATTTGCAGTACCAATCAGAGTCAAATTCGTGCTGTTGAATCTGAAGTATTTGGAGAGTCGTCAACCATCCCACCTCAACACACCACAAGTGAAGCAACATCATCACACCTACATGGAACTCAGTTCCAGGACAGACCTCAGTGCTTGTTGCTTATAGCTTCTGCTCTGAGGGTACTCTCATTAAGTATCATCTTATCAGTATCGTCAGGGCCATCGGTATCCAACTGCCATATGTTCAGTATCATCTAAGCCTCTAGCTACTGCATAGACCTTCTTCAGGCCCGCTCTAGTAGTCAACGGCTTCATGTTCAACATGGAGCTGGACCACCTGGAGATCCGTCTGGAAGAGCTCTTCTCAGTGGTCGACTACTTCGTTCTGGCAGAGTCCAATTACAGCTCGCACGGCGATCCCAAACCCCTCCACTTCGCACTGAACAAGGAGAAGTTCGCCCGCTTCAGCGACAGAATTGTCCACGTCATTGTCGACCACCTGCCCGAATCAGGTAGCACAAAGGAAGAGCATATACGGTATACTGCATACACATGGTGGGCTGATCTGGACTGGATGGCCAGTAGTATAGGGGCTCCATTCTTTCACCTATTCACCCCAAGGCCCCCCCCGCCCCCCCGTACTGTGCATCTGTGCCAAACTTGGCTTCAGGCGTGTACACTTGGGAGCATGAGAACTACCTGAGGGACTCCATCGCCAGATTTGGGCTGCCTAAGTTGGAGGCAAGGCTGGAAGCCAGAACTCGCAAGCTGCAGGGGGACGATCTGCTAATGGTCACCGACGCAGACGAGATCCCATCGGTGGAGACGATCCACTTTCTCAAGCACTACACTGGCTACCCCAAGCACATTCGGATCGCCTTCCGCTGGTCATTGTACGGTTTCGACTGCCTCCACGAGCAACTGGCCACCACCAGTTTTGCCGTGGCAACCTTTGGACACCTGCGATCGCGTTTCAATGGGAGTTCACAGGCCGTCAGGTTCGGGAGACATCGTGGCACGTTGTCGGGTACATAGCTGTGATGGTATGTCATTATATGAATTTTGTTTACCACACACAGAGGGTCTCACATATTATGGTGGTCAAATAAAAGTGAGAGCACCAGCTTTGCAGTCCCTGTTCTCAACAGTCTCTGCAACTATAGCGCTCAAAATTGCACATGAGATACTAATAGGTGTTCTTGACAAACTGTGCAAATAAAATGCAAATCTATGCCGAGAATGTTGAATAGCGCCGTTTTGCAAAAACATCATGTCGAAAATCGTGTGCCGCGCTCTTCAACCGAGGTGGCGGGCGGTTAGAATGGTACGTCCTAGATGGCGCCCTCTTCCTCGGTTGAAAAGCGTCGCACGCGATATTCGACATGATGTTTTGCAAAACGATACTGTTCAACATTCGCTTGATCTTATTGTATGAAATTTGCACAGTTTGTCAAGAACATTTTGCAGTATCTCATGTACTATATATTGAGCGCTATTATGTCAGAGGCGCTTGGGGAACAGGGCAACAAAGTTGTTCTCACTTTTGTCTCACTCTCACTCAACGAAGTACAGCAACCCCACTCTCCCGCGCCCGTACACGTACCATGTTGATCTTTTGTTCAGAAACCCGGCTGCCATGGAGAAGTTGGGTGCCCCTTCATGGGTGACCAAGCCGCGAGACCCTTTCACCATAGGTGATCCCTCCACGCATCGATGGGGCGGCTACCACTGCAGTTGGTGCCAACCGCCAGAGCAGTTGCAGATCAAGCTGCTATCGATGCTCAGCGGCGACGGAATCCGCTGGGCAGACGACGAGAAGAATACGCGCCTGGGACGCGCTGTGGAAACGTCTGGCGCTTTGTCTAACCGTCTCAGTCAAATTGGAGGCGAAAAGGCGGTCCAGAGATTGGGTTGACGACGGCACAATTTGCCTCTTAATCGCCGCAAAACAGTCACTGCGCGACACCGCTAGCACCTCGGTAAACCATTAGTCGTTTCCGCCACGCGTCCCCTGGACTATCTGTCCCGACTGAGGAGAGAGCACCGTTGGTTCGACGGTAGCGACGCCTGCCGACCCATGAACCAAGCCCAGGGCGAGATGTTCGCGCCCAAGTTCGTCCTGGCCAACAGGAAGAAGTTCGCCTACATGCTGAGCCACGACGCGAAACTGTGATCTATGCATTAGAGCTATGCAATGATAAGTCCGTCATCTTCACATTCATTCGTCCTCGTCAGAGGTTGTCAAACTGTGTACTAACTGTTGTTTCGTCTGCTAAGTTTGGTGGTTGGCGCCTTGTTCTAAGCCTCAGAAATGTTGCAAGCGTGTATACCGAACGAACAGACCACTACCGTACCACAGGTTTCCCACAACAAATTCTGAGCGCGTTGAGAAGAGGTGTAGCAGTTCAGAACGCGATTGCTACTTAGGCAGAAGTAGCTTGGCTATGTAACTAAGCTGTGCAGAAAGAGTGACCAATAAAGGAGCAACAGAGACCATTTTCCCATACAACCTCTTTCACTGCATTTGCACGGAGTAACAGAAACATTTAACATGATTGCGATCGGGAGAAAACACGCTTGGTCGTCAGCGTCACTACGCGCGCAACACCCAATTCTTGGCGCTCTGAAATAATTTGGCCACTTCAGTTTTGACCGACTTACTACAGGCGATCAGCAAGTAAGGGTTAGGCAGACACAAGAGGTCGATCACCACGTACAGCATCCTGTATGAGCGAAAGCCAAACATGGTAGCGACCAGGTATGACAGCCAGACGAGACAGACAACGAAGCAGACTAATCCATACACAGCTAGTTTGAATTCCACCATAGCGTTGTTGGAGGCGGCAACATTGGTCACCTGCTTGCCAGGCTTGATGGTGACGACCAACATGACGACGTACAGAACGGACATGAGAACGCACGCACTCAGCGCGAGAACGAACTGGCTCAGAAAGAGCACGAGCTGCAGCTTGCTACCCTTAGCCGTTACAGTAGGGTAGAGGGAATCGTTGGACATCGTGCGGGTTATGTTTACGTCCGGGTAGAGGAGAGGAGGATAGAGCAGGTAGCCGGGAAGCCATTGAACCAACAGCGTCAGGACAACCACCCGGCGACTCCAGATCTGCAATCGGAACACCGAAAACTACACCAAGCTTGGATATCAAAGCTTATCCTATTATGATAGGCGTAAAGTAGCCTCTCCGAAAGAAGCAAAGGGCCTTACGATAGTCAATTCGGGATGCGAAACGTATGCATTGTCAATGTGACTCAAATTTGACTGGATAGTGTAGTGATCCTTGCAAATCGTACGTTTTACCTCATTGTGTCTCGTGGGGAAAACAATGGCGGTGAATCGATTCAAGGCCATCGCAGTGACGCCCAGCACTTGTGCTGTGGCTGAAGATGGACTGATCGCAGCCCCGAGTTTGATGGCGAACTGGAAGCAGTCTTAGGGGTCATCTTTGTCAGTTTTGATTTCCTCTATGCATTAACAGATCTGTTGTAGTGGTCGCATTGTGATCGCTTGAAATGCTCGGACGCCTTACATCATGCTCCGTTATTAAAACTTTAGTTTGTATTCTGACTGACATTTCAAAGAGTTGCGTTCTTTCTGCAGAGAGTGCGAGAGTTCATCGCCCGCATGCTCCGCTTCATGAGCCCCCGCTTCGCAAGAGGGTATTGCATAGCAATATTGATTTCGCCCGCGATTTGGCTTTTAGAGCAAGCAAGCAAGCAAGCAAGCAAGCAAGCAAGCAACCCCTCTTTCAAGCAACGCTTTTAAAAAGTGACAAAAACTTGTATAAGTTTTGGCAAACAATTGACAGAGCACAAAAGAACGCACTATGAGCAATCAAACATTGTCGCACGTCTCCATGCAGCAAACAGCGATCTTAGCGTAAAATCCCGAGAATGGCGTTTTCCGCGGTGCGTGTTTGCGTAAATAGAACAAACCTTTGTAGCCGCATGAAAGAACACGTCGAAAGCTTTTGCCTGGCGTGTCGATTGCCACTCTACGACGCAAAACGAGCGAGTTAGAGCCGTTTTGTGCTTTTGCACCTTCAAGTTACTGTAACTCGCGAAATTCAAACTTTTGAGGTTCGACCAAATGGTGAACAAATGATCAGTGAGTCGGGAGCTATCCAAAAAGCTCGAGATCGTCTCTCTACGACGCAAGTTGAGCGCGTTAGAGCCCAAAATCCCGAGAATGGCGTTTTTCGCGGGGCGTGTTTGCGTAATTGAAAAGGTTTTGCTGCCACATAGAAGAGCACGTCGAGAGCTTTCGCCTGACGTGGTGATTGCCGCTCTACGACGTAAGACGAGCGAGTTAGATCTGTTGTCTGTTTTGCACCTTTGGGTTACTGTAACTCGTGAAATTCAAACTTTTGAGTTTCGACCAATGGGAGAACAAAGCTATCCAAAAAGCTTGAGGTCGTCTCTCTACGACGCAAGTTGAGCGCGTTAGAGCGATTTTAACGTCAAAATTCCGAGAATGGCGTTTTCCGCGGTGCGTGCTTGCGTAATTGAACAAACTTTTGCAGACGCATGAAAGAACACGTCGAGAGCTTTCACCTGCCGTGTCGATTGCTGCTCTACGACGTAGTACGAGCGAGTTACAGCCGTTTTGCGTTTTGACCTTCGGGTTACTGTAGCGCGCGCAATTCAAACTTTTGAATTTCGAAACCTCTTAGCGGAATGATCAGTGAGTCGAGACCTATCCGTAGAGCCCAAGATCTCCGCTCTACGACTTTCCAACGCCGAGATCTGAGAGCGTGACGCACGGACGGACGGACGTACGTACGTACGCACGCACGCCGAGCTCTCGTATAGTCTCGGCCGCCTAAGGGGGGGCGGAATAAGGTCTCCTGGCATCGTTAAACACTTCTCCAGTGACGAATTGGCAACTTCCAGTCCTTCAAGACTACACTGAGTCTCACCGGGTCCAGTCTGGCATAGACGTCGAAGAGCCATCCCCAGTCCCTGAATCTGGAGAAGGTCCAAGTTCCGCAACACTGGAGGAGGTCTGCCGCAGCTGTGGATAAAGAGACGGTGAAGAAGGATGACTGGAGGGCGGCCACCTGGCTTCTTCTGCCTCGCACAATGGCCGTCACCACCAGCAGATAGAAGGCGACAGAAAGGAGGGTTATTGCCAGAGAGATGGACAACTGCAGACAGAACAAGTCTGCGCAGACCATGGCTTGGGGCTCTGTGATCGTATGGTGCTAATGGTTTATTCGAGGGTTCTTTCTCCTTTCTCCAAGTTGTGACACAATCTCTCAAAAGCTAGATTGTTTGAGCACGACTTGTTAAATTGACGAAGCGAGTTAGTCGGTATGCTGACCAGTCCTCTGTGTGACACTGTTATTGAAATTTACTAGGAAATAACTCGACAGAATGACTTTGAGTGCAGGCCAAGCAGAGGGGAGCAATAGGCACAACCTTAGAGTGGCAGTCACTCTATTGCGAAACTTACATAAGAGGAGATACATACATACATAGGTACAGTTAACGGGCAAGGATGAAAAGTAATAGATAGTTTTAAGATAGATAGGTAGAACATTTCCACCAAGTCCAATAGATCCCTTATAGAAATTCAGCCGAAACTCTTAAGTAATTTAAACACTTTTGCTATATGAATACTTTTGAGAGTAGAGCTACACTTTTGCTCAACTATGAACAATTCATGCGCAGTATCGCAGATGATTTGGCACTTCATGGTAGCGCGTGGGAGCGGTCTAGCGGTAGCACTAATGGGTCAAATGGATCCTAATGATTCCGAACACAAAAACTCTTCTGATTCACTCAACGTTCATTTGGCTGTTCGGCAGGGCCAGGTTGTGATTTGCAGAAAATATATGCCTCTACGGGACGAAAGACTGGCGAGTTAGATACAGAGACATTCAAAGTTTCCCACCCCTTGAGCTGCATTGCACAGCGCGCAATATTCAGACTGGATAAATGCAGGCTCTGGACTAGTGAAAGTAATATTTAAATCTATCTTTTAAGCACAGCCTTGACCATTCGATCCTTCGCCAGAAATTGTCAAATTATCGATTTGAGGGAACAAGTATCCGCGTCAGTGGGAAAGCCAGCGAAGCATGCACTAGACAGAAGACATTTGAATCTGCTATTGTTGGCTCTTTAAAGTTTACTGATCAACAAAAGTCATCAGGTCCAGTAGCGTTGGTAGACGCTTCCAGTGGCGTCGTCCTCACTGGTCGCCGCAGGGTGGTCGGCGTTGGTCTGATGCAGGCGGCAGAGGGCGCTTCCCTTGGAGAAAGCTGAAACTGATGCAGAAAACCAGCTCTTCTTGCAGTCGGAACTGCAGCTGGAGAAAGTGGTGCGTGTCAGGGATAAGTACGGTACACTGGGTAGCTGAGAGGAGCTTTCCATCTGCGGCCCGGGTGAAGACGATCGAGTTGCTGTTTGAAGAGCGCTTGAATGTTTGGCAGTACTGTAGTTGTTGATTGGTGAACGATGCCACCTACCGTACTGGCAGTCCGATGAGAACAAAGTGGTGGGGTTTCGGCGTCGTCCAAAGCACTTCGAGATAGAGTCCCAAAGTCTTCCAGGCCCTGTTGCGCAAACATCGTATACGACCATACGGTACATAATTGCAGGCATGCCCTGTTGGTAAAAGACCAAATCGTCAACTGCGCCCATTTTGTCTACTAGTTAAGGCTTTTGCACTGTTGTGCTTGTTGGAAAATTCTGTTTGCCGTCCTCCATTTGCGAAACACACCTGCCCAATTGTTTCGACGCCGTCCGCTAAGTCCCTCGAAGCCGGAGGCGCCGCCATATGGCGTCACGTCATCGTCGACGTCGACGACTTCCTCGCCGCTGTGCCACTGCCAGTCTCCATTCTCCACCGAGAAGCCCCGTGTCCCGACATTGCTCCAGGCCCAAGTGGGCCTGCGGGGAAGACTCCGAGCGCCAAAGGTGTCGACGCGCTGACTATTAAAGGATTGGCAATCTTGAGGCTCTCGAAATCACACACAAGCCCACTTGTCAACTAAGTGTTGTACAGTGAAGGTCAGCGCTAGCCGCTA
>JASAMZ010012592.1:0-75781 GCA_030248115.1 Linhomoeus sp. GSCO2_2 | reverse complement strand
GAAAAGAAATAAGTTAGTCGGATGAGAAGAAGAAAACATGCGCTGCCCTCTTCCCTCTTTTGGCGTCTGCGCGGCTTCTTTGTGGTAGGATAGACGGGCACCTGGTCGGAGGTCTGGCGTCTGGGCGCCGCTTTCGGGTTGCTTTTGTGACTGTATATGCGGGTCCATCACACAGCTATTGACTTTGGCGATGTGTAGCAAAATGCGCGTTCTTACTTGGGCGATAGGTATGGGGGTAAAGAGGTGGTCGCTCATTCGCCGCTGGCCGCTCTGTCTCCGGCCGGCGGAAGTGAGCCGCCCTGAGTCGACGAACGGTGCTGGCCGCCGAGCATGCCTTGCTTCTTCTTCTCTTCGCCAGTCGGCTCCAAAGTCGCCCGACCGTGAAGCTCTTTCTCTCTTTCTGCTCCGTTCTTCTCTTCTCCTTCCTCCCTTGACAGATAGGATAGAGGAATGGCCGGCCGACGGCAGATTAGATTTAGCGAGAAAAACTTGGCGCCAGCCGCTAGCGTTGTGTAAGCAGAGGAATTCGCGCTCTCGCCGTCCGGCGGAACGACCGGCTCTTTCGCCCCTTATTGTGTCGTCTTGGGCTTGATAGAAACACGTCGTCGTCGCAGCTGTGTTTGGCCCAGTGCGGCCTTGCATCGACACTTGGTTCAGTTGGTGACAGCCACTTGACGCTGAATCGCAGCCTGGCACCCACTTCTGGGCTGGCTGGCGCCGTTCGTTTGAAGTCTCTTGTCATGGCTCTCTGAACAAATGGATCCACATATGTAGATGGATCAGAGCTACCGTATTCTTTTGTTGGAAGTGTATCTCCGGATTCTCCGCATTCTTTGAATAACCTTTGGCTCGGTCCACTGTTTTGTTGTTAGTGCAGGGGCAGGGGGCAGATTGGGTAGCCGTCCGACCGTTACGCAACAGTGGTGTGGCGCACGCTCTCTCCTTCTGCTCCGCTCTCGGTCGTGATTAGGCCCCTTCACAGCTAATCAAGCGTTATTGACCACTCTGGACGGACAGTGGGGTGGGCCGCCTCGCCTCTGTTTCTTCAACAGCACGCAACGAGCCTGGGGTTGGGGGCGGCTCCTTTGGAACCACGGGACAGCCGCCAAAATAAGTAATGAGATGATGATGGATCTTTTAGCGGCGCGCGCCTCAAAAACCTTTCGTCGCCATATCTCTGGCAAGACCGGCACAGGAGGGATGTTGGGCGCCCCTCTCGCCGCCGTCGTAATGCGTTGACGAGTTGGGGAAGGCGGCGCCTGAAAGCTTGCCTTAGCCGAGGGAGGAGAAGGCCTAGTAATTACTATTGGTGGAAGGCGAAAGCAGCGGCTGCCGGCCGGCTGCTGGCGCGCCGCGGTTCGTTCGGCGGCCGCGACGTCGCCCTTGTCTACTACTTATCGACTTTGGGGAGCCTCCTGTTCCCTCCCCTTCCCCCGTTTCTCGGTGCCCTTCCGTTTCGGCACTTCGTCGCTTCCTTTGAGCAAATCTGTGCCTCAACCTCCGTCGCCGAGTAAGCGGCAAGGTGTTCCGCCCCACGGGTTCCGGCGCCTGGCCAGGTTCCCAGTGGCTTTTGAGGCTTCTAGACGAGGTTGTACAACTGATGCGATTTCATTCTCGTCGTCTCGTCGCGTTCGCTTCTTTGACTATCAGCTTTCCAAGGGATTCGCGTTTTCTCCTGACACGTGCTACACGGTGTTTCCTGTCCTCGTCTTCCGTGCGTACATTTCTGTCCGTCCGTGTGTTTCTTAGGTTGTGTAGGACTACATAGTTCGCTTTTAATATAGCTGGCTATTTGGTTGCAAAGAGCTGGCATTGAGATAGGCCAATCTAAATGCGAATGCATTTTAAATATAACTGTGTGGCGTTTCTTTTGGTTGTTGCGCCATTATCTTGTGTTATGCGAGGTTGTGTTATGTGTTATCCGTTGCCTCCTTCCTGCCTTGCCTGCTGTTTCTTTGGGAACATGCCTTCAACATTATGCTTGACGTCTGATGACGCTGATTGGCGGATGTGGAACAATGCAGCCTCTGCCAACTTGGAGATAATTACTGTAACAATGGTACATACGTAGGTAAGTGGACAATTATTCCGCGCGACAAATCAGGACGTGCGGCAGTTGCGAGTGGCACTGGCACATACTCTGCTCTGCTTGTGTTTGTTTTGAGCATTCGCCTCTCGTCAAAGCAATAGTCAGGTGGTTCCCTTTCCGGTGGTGCTGCCTTCTGACCCTACCTTGCATAGAGCGGTGTAGACTGCGCCGCGCGCAAATAATTTCTAATCGGTTTCTCGCATTGGCTGAAGTGAGTGGGGGTCCCCAGCGCGCAGTCTGATGAAGCCTAGACGAGAGAATGGGAAGAGCGCGTGTTTTGGGATCGGAAGATTGGTGTTGGGGGCTGTTGGGTTAGCGACCGCCTGCCTCGACGGCGTTTCTTTCGCGTCTTGCCGCAGCGCCTATCATCGCTCGCCCACTTCGCCGCGGCGGCGCGCCGGTGTTCGCTCGTTCTGCAGAAGAAGCCTTTGCCGCAGCTGAAGGAACGCGAAGGAAGGAAGCAAGCCCCCCCCCCCCCCTCCTCCCTCTCTAGGGTGCGCGCTCCATTGGTTTCGGCGATTCGGCCTGATCTATGGGGTCCGGTGTGTTCTTCCCCGACCGGGGGATAGCTCACCACCAACAGTTCCTCGTCATTCGCTTCTTTCGCGAGCGTCGGCCACTCAGCGAGCCGCGCTCTTTTGCTGCCCGTTTTGCGCGCCCGCCCGCCCGCTGTTTTCTGCCGGACGGCAGCAGCACGGCCGTGCCGATGGCGGTTCCAACCAGCTGCTTCGGCTCGTCGTCGGAAAAGCCAGCGCCGTTTCGCCTATTATTTCCTAGTGCGCCCACCGCCTTCGACGTGATTGACACTGGGACCGCGCCGACTTTTTGCGGCCTCCTCGTCGTCTGCCTGCCGTCGACTGTCCCAGACGGCCGGCCTGGAGACGAACGTTACGACGAGGCGACGACGGCAATCCTTATTTATAGGGCCCTTCGAGAATCGTGGTGGGCGCTGCCATCAAGTCGGCCAGTTGGGGGTGGTGCTAATTCTTCCGAAATGGCCTCCTGCTCAGGCTTGCTAACTTTCAATGAGGGTTCAGCTAGTCTTCACTCTGACTCCGTTGGCGTTCGCTGCTGCGCTGGCCGTAGTCGGCTGGCTGCAGCAATCTCGATTTCTATGAGCCATCCAGCCATTTCCTTCCTTTCATTGGCTTGAGAAGTACTATATGCTGGGTGTCTTCGTATTTCATTCTTTGACAGCTTCTTCCATTCTCATCAGACTTGCCCTTTTGAGCGCATGAACGTCTGCCCCCAGTGACAAAATACAAACGGCGGCTGGGCTTTGGTCCGTCCATTAGTCGGCGGTCGATGGCATACGCTCAACGTCGCCGCCGCCACTGTTCCGTCTTCATTTCTCACGGAGGGCGCGCTGTGAATTTTCTGATGCTCCTACAGAGTTTGATGATTATCTCTCCTCCTCACATAAGGCTCGAGCATTTGGTGCCTCCGCTGTTGCTGTGCGTAACCCTATATTCCCCGCTGGGGAAGGGTATTATTTTAGGTGGATCTCTCCTTGCCCCGCCTTCTGTTCCACAGAATCTCTTCCCTCAGGGGGAATGAGTGAGTGCACAGCAGCAGCGGCGGCGGGTTGTTTGAACGGCAACGGCGATAATGTGCGCCGTCGTCGTCGGCCAAGCCATTGTGGGCTTTTGATCGCTGGCGGGCTTCCTTCCCTTCTTGGAGCGCCCGCCGGCTCAGCTGTCGCTATTGATAGCGGCTGCTTCATTCCGGTTGTTCCCTTTGCCGCCTAGCTTGTAATCAAGAGGATGAAGATTAGCGCCTGCGCCAGCAGAGGGAGAAGCGTGTGACGCACTCATACATCAGCCGACTGGGAACCGAGTTTTATCACCCGTTGATCGTTCGCTTCGCGCCCTAATTCCTCCGCGCCGCTGAATCAGCCTTGTTTTCAAGTGGGATCGAGAGCGCGCCGGTGGCTGTCAAGTCGCTTTCATTGGCGCCGTCCATTTCAGGAGTTCCATGAAAGGGGTATTGTAGAGGTGCACCGACAATGAAGAGCGTCCGCGACTGCTTACTGTCTCGCTGGAGGACTTGCTGTATTTGCGCGTCTTTGCTGGTCGCAATGGTGTCGGCGAAGCAGAGGATAGTCCAGGGTCCCAGGGACCAGACTGTGCTCAATGGGACGTCGGCGACCTTCGTCTGCCGGGTGGCCAACCAGAAGGGTTCGGTGCTGTGGACTCAGAACCACTACAAACTGGGCACGGAGCGGGATCTGCCTCTGTACGACCGCTACACCGTCATCGGCTCCATTGCAAAAGGTGGGTGGTCTTCACTCTTGGAAGAACCGTTGATGGGAGCCTAACTTGCCGTAGCGTGAAAATGAACTGATGGTATGGTTTACGAACTGAGGGTTGGACTTATTGTATTTTGTGGTTTCCTTTCAGGCGAGTACAATTTGCACATAAACCCCGTGTCAGTCGTGGACGAGGGCCACTACGTCTGCCAAGTCGCCTCAACGGAGACGGAGGAGTTTGTTTCGGCGCGCGCCTCTCTGACCGTCATCGGTCCGTTCGATTCGTCCATCCATTTCTCGAAAGGAATGGTGAATCGATTCCTTCTCTCCCACTCCAGTCAGACCGTCGGATCCCGAGGTCGCGAAGGGAGCGAAGTCCGTCAGTCTCGTGGAGGGCAAAGACACCGTCGTCGAATGCGCCTCGAAGAAGGGCAAGCCGTCGGCCGAGCTCTTCTGGCTCCTCTCCAGAGATCGGCCTGAGAGCAAGGCGGTGGAGCGCTGGATGGAAGCCCCTGCGGCTGGCTGCGTCCAGGCAATAGAGGAGGAGCTGAGGCCGCTCCTGAAACAGGGCGTCGACTGCAACGTCAGCCGACCTCTGGGGCTGCCGCCCGACCTGCTCTCGACGGCCACCAGCAGTCTCAGGTGCGCTCGCATGTCAGAAGTAGCTGTTTAATTGGAACAGCTGCCTATGTAATTTGTCGCTTGTCTGTCCTTAAGTTAAAGCTTACTTGCGTTGCCCTAACGGATTCTATTGCGCAATTTCTTCCAACAGGCTGAAGGGTACTTCTCGTCTGGACGGCCTCTTCGCCACCTGCGTCGCTCGCCACCAGGCATTTGGACGGCCCAACGTCCGCTTCGCTTCTACGCAGCTCCGCCTGGAATGTAAGCGGCTTGTTTGTCCCCACCCTTCGAACAACTAACTTGAATCACATTCTTGCATCGTGCGCCTTCAGACAAGCCTCGGGTGAACGTGTCGCTTCGCGCGGGCGACCGTCTTCGGCCCGGAAGAGCCGTCACCCTCGAGTGCGCCGTCGACGCCAAGCCAGCGCCCGACAGAATTTACTGGGAGCGTGACGGCTTAATACAGCCGGACAAGGCCGGCTCCAAGGTACACACGTATTTTGCATACAGCAGCGTGTGTACTGTGTTGATTGCGTACATATACGGTATTCCTCCCTTGTCCTGCCGACTTCCAACCCCTGCCTGCTTCTAGACCTACCCAGTGCCGTCGCTGAAGAAGGAAGACGAGAACCGGGTCTACAGTTGCGGAGCCATCAACAGACACGGAGCCACCGAGACCGTGTTCAAAATCGAATTAGAAAGTAAGCAAGTCACTGCTGTGGAGTGGAGTGCTGGTACAGTAAGAGTAACAAGGAAACAATAAGTGTGCGGAGTTATGTACCGTGGCGTAGTACCGTAACAGTAACGTAACGAGTAACGAGAAACAAGTACCGAGAGTATGTACAGCATGTACAAAAGTGGGTACAGTGAGTTATACACCGATGACGGTGGCGCACTTGTGCAGGAGCGCCCAGGATTCGAACGGCGTCCACGTTGTACACGGCCGATGAAGGCAACGCCACGGAACTGCTCTGCGACGTCGACAGCAACCCAGTCGCCACTATATTGTGGCTCTTCAAGCGCAGCGACGACGACGCCTCCTGGTGGAAAGTGGGCGAGGGATCGACGTCAGTTGACTGGGCGTGCTTTGGTATTGACACTGCGAATGACTGAGGCGCTTCATTACTCTCAGACTGCTCATCCATCCTGTGAAGCGCTCGAGCGCCGGTCGCTACCGCTGCAAGGCCAGCTTGGACGGCTTCGAGCCTGCCTCCGTCACGCACAACCTCAAAGTCAGAGGTAGGTGCGGATTGCTCTTCCTTGTGCATATGTACCTGGCGATATATGAATTCCATTGGCCGTCGCCTTCCGTGCAGCCGCCCCCGCGGTCTCCCTGCCGCCGAGGGTGGAAGCGTCGAAAGGTTCTTCGGCCGACATCGTCTGCAGACACGACGCCTTCCCCAGAGCGGCCGACAGCGACGTCCAGTGGTTCAAGGACGGCACGCTTCTCACTTCCACCGGCACCTCCAGCTCCGGGAAGCATACGGTGCGCTAAGCTCATGGCGTCATTTTGCGTCGTCGATTGTTCAAGACTTGAATGTCCGTGCAGGCGCGAGGAATGGACGTGAAGAACAGTCGAGTGAGCATTCTGACGGTGAAGTCGGTGGGCGACGCCGACCTGGGCGTCTACAACTGCTCCGTGCGCAACGGCAAAGGCCTCAACTGGGCTACCACCGAGCTCGTCTTCTCTGGTACAGTACCTACAGTGAACACTCAGTGTGCGCATCCTGTGCATTTCACGCAGGACAGTTATTTGGTGGTAGTACATACCTGTTTGTTTCAGACCCCTTTCCTCTCTACATTCTGGTTCCTGCTATGGTGGCCGTCGCCTTCGCCATCCTACTCGTGGTGCTCTGCTGCTGCCTTCTGCGCTGCTGTCACAAGATGTGCAAGTCCAAGTCTTCACAGAGTGGTGGAGGTAGGTATCTACAGAGGAGAGTAGTGGTGGCAGCTTAAAACTAAGTACTTGCTTAGTTTTACTTAGTTATTCTGAAACTGAGTACTTAGTTTCTTATACTTACTTAGTTTTATTTTTGGAAAACTAAGTATACTTACTCGTACTTAGTTTTTCAGGCCCGTACTTACTTAATTTTGCGAAATTTACTAAGTACTTCTTCATACTTACTCAGTTTTACTTAGTTTATAAAAACTAAGAAACTAAGTAAGCATAACTCTTGACATTTTAGTGCTGTATATTCGCATATTGCGTTGTCTGTTCTGGCTTCAATACAATGAGCTACCTTAAGGATGTCAAAACTGGCAAAAAATTTGTTTTAGAGACCATTCGTGGCCCTGCTAACCTTGAGTTACCCATTCACCAGCATGAACAAGACCGGTTCTACTCAAAATTTTGTTGTGTTTGTTTACTCGGTTTACTCACTTAGTTTTCTCAGACTTCTTGGGTACTTACTTAGTATTGCTAGAAACTAAGTAAGTACGACTTACTTACTTAGTTTTACTTAGTTTTCTGAAAAACTAAGTACTTAGTTACTTACTTAGTTTTATTTTTGGCAAATTGCCACCACTAGAGGAGAGTCGTGCCTGCTGACACTGTGAGAGAGTACTAACTAACATCAACTGTGATTGCAGACGCGCACAGCGACGTGACGGTCAAGGTGGAGACGCTCGACGGCCAGGCTTATCCCGACATGTACAGCACCTCTCCCACGGAGAACGGCGACCTGCACCACTACGGCGGCAGCAAGGTTGCTTGCGTCCCTTTCCCACAAGTGGCTTGACTAATGCCGAGCTTCTGTAGTAATGACAGTGAGCTTCTCGTTCGCAGAACTACATCTCCCTTCCGCAAGACAATCCCGACCTCGACTTCGTGCCCACGACGGCCGTGCCCAGCTTCTACCGGCCGGTGGCTGCGGTGGCGGGACAGTCGCCCTTCCAGCCTGCGCGCACCCACCTCATTGCCACCAGCAACGGCGACCAGCTGCACCATCGCAACGGCAGTCTCGTCGGCGGCGGCGGAGACCCCTACCTGGACTACGGCGCTCCCACGATGGAGCAGGTGCTGTCGACGCCGCTGAGCCAGCGGGCCGTCGCTGCCTACGATCCCTACCTGATCAACGGAATGCCGCCGCCCACCACCTCCTCCTCCTGGTCGAATGGGCCCGCCGGACGCTACTACGGCCCCAATGGGCACGGCGTGGTCGTGGTCGCCGGCGACGACGACGTCGCCAACAGCCCCGACGCCGCCTCCGACCCCTCCTGCTTCGTGGGCGCACATCAGGAAGGTCTGCTGCTGCGCCGACAGTCGCCTCCCAGCAGCGCCGACGACGGGGGCGCCCTCGTGGTGGGCGCGCCACGCAACTCCTTCGGACTGAGAAGTTCCCCGCCCGGCGCCGTCGCCGACCGCTTCTCCCCCGCCCACTACCGGTCGAGCAGTCGCGGCTCCACGCACGTCTGACTATGTTGACAGTCCTACCCTTCTACAGGGTGGGCCAAAAAAAGTGAGACCCCTAACTTTGCGGCCGCCGTTCTCAAGCATGACTGCACCGATTGACTTCAAATTTGGTGACAACACACTACAGGGTGTTGTTGATCGTCGGTACAAATTTCAACCAATTCTGTGCATCTCACGCCAAATGGCAGCTACGCGCGCAACACCATGCCGAAAATTGGGTGCGGACGGCGAAGAGGAGGATGGCGGCAAATTCTGAGATCATGGATTCGGGCTGTTCGATGGGGCCGCCACCCTGGTCGACCACTTGCTGCAAGCGGGGGCCGAAACCGGTAGATCGAATTGTCCGTTAACCTCATAACTCTTGCACAATCACATCCTTCAGATGCCACACGCTGGTAATGGGGTGACGGTAGACATCCGTAGACTCCACAGTGTATTCGTTATCTCTCAGATTTTTTAGACAGTGTAATGTTTGATAGTCACACGTTGTCCCACACCGTCTAACGAACTGCATTCCGATCACTATCTTACGGATGACGACTCACATGGCCATCCTCCTCTTCGCCGTCCGCACCCAATTTTCGGCATGGTGTTGCGCGCGTAGCTGCCATTTGGCGTGAGATGCACAGAATTGGTTGAAATTTGTACCGACGATCAACAACACCCTGTAGTGTGTTGTCACCAAATTTGAAGTCAATCGGTGCAGTCATGCTTGAGAACGGCGTCCGCAAAGTTAGGGGTCTCACTTTTTTTGGCCCACCCTGTAATTGCAAAGTGATAGCCTCTAGAAGAGAGTATTCTGCGGCGGCAACACTACCTATTGGAGGACGTCGCCGCGCGCAAGCTCAACTAACAAACTAAAGTGGGCCGCCGATCGCGGGACACAACTTTGGTGGCACGTTCTTGATAACTGACAGCGTTTCGCCTGTTCTTCATGTGGGTAGATAGGTACATACTGAAGCAGGCTGGACTACGAATGCGTTGTTAGTCGTTGGTTGATCAAAGGCGCGCGCGAGCATCCAGTCAAGTTCGCACCCTGTATTTGGAGGTCTCAGTTCTCCCTTTGTTCTCGTCGTTGCTATCTCCGCAGGCCTGAAGGTGCTACCCGTGCGATGGTTCCAGATCTTGATCCAGACGTTTTACCTGCGCCACCATGATTTCGCACTTTCCTTTTCTGTCTACAGTAGTTGCGCACGCTCGGCGAGTGCCGTGTGCTGCCCGTCTGAACAATGACCAGATTCGGTGTCTAGCAAGGACACAAGTGCAAAGTTCTTTGTTTGGCCATGACTGTATGTTATGTACGTCCGTAGGCGCGTTGCTGTATCCGTGTGTTCGCGAAGTCTTCGTCGCCGCTAGAGATTCTGCAGATCGTTTCGTTGCGCCAGGACACGCACTTTGTTGCTCCCTTGTAACTTGTCATTTCGTTCGTTCGTTACTTCTTTGCAACGCCAGTGCCATGCCGTTGGGGATCGTTGGGAGCTGTTGGTCTCTCTCGCTTTCCACTATCGAACCTCTGCAGCCAAAGAGCTGAAGATCGTCATCTCAAATCAACAAACAACAAAGGCAAACAAGACCAACAAGCTATTAGATTGACCGGACTCGACTTCACTTCCGAACCTCACTTATCGTTGGACTGCGTTGTATTCGATTTCGATGGCCCCGTCGGCTCGCACATCACTGCGCAGTGCGCATATGTACAGGGTGTAACAGAGTTTCGGGCGGATTTATTTCTTGAATAACTCATGTTAGGTTACGAATTTTCTTGCGCGGTCTTTTGCACAATGTAGACAACACTCTAGGAAATTTCATGGGCTACATGACGAATTTTCAATCTACAGTGCGCTAGCAGCGTACGCGATTCAAATTTTGTGCTCGTTTATCAAGGCTCACCAGGTGTCTTCTGAGTCCCGTCCCCTCTCCATCAAGCTATAGGAAAGCTGGAACGATGAAACTTGCCGACATTATAGACAAATGTGTTTGCAACTCTGGCACCAATTTTCAGTATCCTGGACCCTGCCGTGCGCAACTGCGGGCTTAAAATACAATCACGGCGTTTTCTCAAGACCCTTCCTCCTCAGTCGGTAGAACCTTGCGTTTTAGGCCGGCAATTGCGTACAGTTAGGCCGATGACGCTGACAATTGGCAACAGAGTTGCAAACACACTTGTCTATCATGCCTTCGAGTTTCATCGTTCTAGCTTTCCCACAGCTTGTTGGAGAGGGTTCGGGACTCAGAAGAGCCTTAAGAAACGAGCACAAAATTTGAATCGCGTACGCTGCTAGCGCACTGTAGATTAAAAATTCGTCATGTAGCCCATAAAATTTCCTGGAGTGTTGTCTACATTGTGCAAAAGACCGCGCAAGAAAATTCGTAACCTAGCATGAGTTATTTAAGAAATAAATCGGCCCGAAACTCTGTTACACCCTGTAGTATAGTAACGGTTTCAAAATTCCCCTTTGGGACTCTGCCAATGACGTTTTAGTTCTTACCATGCTTGGTCAACATTGACGAATCATTTACTTACATGATTGACATATATGTATCTACTGAGTTATGTTGGCCCAGAAGAAGGAGTACGTTCTCTGGGTTCGACACTGTGGCACTGCAAGTGCTCGTTCACAACCGCGACGAAACCATCTTTGCCGAGACTCACTACGCGCGCTCTGGCGAGAAGGCATACTTCGCCATCAAGCGGGTGGGCACATTGTCTCAAGCGCGCGCCGGTAGGCAGTAAACGAGGGTTCCTACAACAACGCGCTTGCGATGTCTGTTCCAGCTGCGCTATTCCAGGTTGAAGAGCCCCACGGTGACTGCGTCGACCTGGACGAGTTGAGCGCCGACATGACCATCTTTCCATAGCTACTCAAAAGAGGTCTGTGTGATAGCTGTACGTGTTCAACTGGTAGTTCCATTGTACTGATTGTAGTCCGATCTTGAATCCTTACAGTCCGAATTCGACGTGTGAAAACGTGCTACCAGCGCGAGCTACTCAAGGAATGCGGCTGCACCGACACACGCTACACAAACATACCAAAGAAAGACAGCTGTCCCTCCTCACTTCGTGGGTTTTACCGCTCTGTCCGTTTCGTTTGGTTCGGGTAGTAGGTGTGCAGACAACGGAGCACCTTTCCAGCCACAACTTTCGCACTACAATTTTCGCGTCGAAGCAAAAAGAGAAGGCCGCCCGTGAACTGCGAATCAAAAGAAGTGTCACTGCGATCACGGCTGTCACCCATCACACCTTCTTCGCTTCCACTTCTTCAGCCGGCCGCTAGGGCTTGAGGTCGCAGTCGTCGCCGCCGCTCGTCTGCTGGACGTGGTTGTTGAGACGGCGCTCCCAGTGACAGTCGAGGTCGTAGGGCCGGCCGTCCAGCACGTAGTATTCCTTGCCTTGGAACTCTTGGCGACAGCCGTTGCAGACGAAGCAGTTGCGGTGCCAGTGCTTGTCCATGGCCACCAGGCAGGTCTCCTGCAGCGTTTGGTTGCATCCGGCGCACTTGGGGTTGAACTTGTCGGCGTAACAGCGACTGCAGTAGGGCTGCTTCCTCTCGGCCTCGGGGCCACTGCTGGGCACCAGGTAGCTCTGGACGATGGGCCGCTGACAGCCGCTGCAGACGAAGTGCTCGGGGTGGTAGAGACGGTCGAGGGCCAGCACCGCGTCCCGCGTCAACGACTCGCCGCAGCTGTAGCACCGACCGCGCGACACAGCCCCGCCGCTGCTGATTCCGCTCAGCGGCGACCGCGCCAGACGCCTCCCTTGCCCCTTCGGAACTGCCGACGACGACGCAATCGACGACATCTTCCTTCTTCTCGCTTCTTTCTTCGCTTCTTCTATGCTTATAGTGTCAATCAAAATTTAACCTTCAAATAGAATCGGCAAAGATTCGAACAGTTGCCGATCGAAGGACGTTGCAATAAATGTAGATTAGAACAATGTAAAATATTACGCCTGAATAGCAAAGGCCCGGAAGAATGGTGTCGTCAGCGGCAGAGTAGTCGGTCCCATCGGCCGCTCTCTAAACAATGTTGTCGTTGATATTTTACCGTAACCGACTCAAAGTCATCCGTTTGGGATGCAACCGATCACAACGCCGAACATAATGTTGATATGTTACCATAAACGCTTCAAAGTTATCCTTTGAACTTTCATACTTCGTCCGAACTGAGCAATGCCGTCGTTGATATGTTACCGTAACCGCTTCAAAGTTATCCGTTTGGGATATAACCGATCACAATACCGTGGGTAGTGTTGTAAAGAGTCTGAAATTTCATACCTCGTTGTGACTAAACAGTGTCGTCGTTGGTATGTTACCGTAGTCCGTAACCGCTTCAAAGTTACCCGTTTGGGATATAACCAATACAGTTGGTAGCGTTGTGAAGAGTTTGAGATTTCATACCTCGTTGTGACTGAACAATTCGTTGTTGATACATCACCGCGACTGCTTCAAAGTTATCCATTTGAACTTTCATACCTGGTCTGGACTGAGCAATGTTGTCGTTGATATGTTACCGTAACCGCTTCAAAGTTATCCGTTTGGAACATAACCGATCACAATACCAGCGTTGTAAAGAGTTTGAAATTTCATACCTCGTTGTGACCAAACAATGTCGTCGTTGTTATGTTACCGTGACCACTTTAAAGTTATCCGTTTGGGATATAACCAATACCGTTGGTAGCTTTGTGAAGAGTTTGAAATTTTATACCTCGTTGTGACTAAACAATTCGTAGTTGATACATCACCGTAACCGCTTCAAAGTTATCCGTTTGGGATAAAACCAATCGCAATACCGTGGGTAGCGTTGTGAAGAGTTTGAAATTTGGTGCGTAGACATCAGTTGAATTTCGTTACGTTGAGTCTTTGTTACCTCCCTTAGTTTTGCTGATTTTTCCAATCTTTGTCGGTTGATAGAAGCTGTCGACCATGCCTCCCATCTACAGTTTGTTGGCCGTCTTGTTTGTGGCGGTTTATGGCCAGACAGCGCGTTCGGCTGGAAGTCTCAGAGGTATGATCGAGTGGTTGATTTTTGCCTAGATTTGTTTGCCATGAAGCACTTTACAGTGTCCCGTCACGGGTGTTTGCGATCTTCAGATCTCTGCCCTCGAAATTCCGAACTCTTTTCTACCACCACAATGGAAGTGATACGCGGTAGCCCCTTGCTTGTGAGTTGCCACGCTGTTCCGAGTGCTACCTCAGCCAAGTGGTACGTCGTCCCAAAGACAGCAAGGAGAAGCAGACACAACGTTACCATTGGAGGGAAAGTTTCTGCCTGGAAGCACAGGTTGGTTTTGCCAACATTCGCTGCGCTTTTGTCCGTGTTCTACCTATCCTCACTCCATTACGCGATCCGCTCGCTCGTTCAGTTTGCTGAGACTGGCACCAGACAAGCTGTCACTTATTATCGACGGAGTTTATGAGTCGATGGACCTCATATGCCTCTCGCAAAGAGCCAGTGACGGGCTATGCAAGCGGTCGAAGGCGCGAATAAGTAAAGCACTGACATCCATTCGTTTCGTTTCGTACTTGCGCTTCCACGCTAGTCGTCTTTTCCCATTCACAGAAGCCCTGGGTTGCTCGGACAGGCCATGCCGAAACGAAAATGACAACTGTGTCGAGACTCAGTTTGGGCCTTACACTTATACAGAATGCCTCTGTCAACATCTCTACGTGGGAGCGCGATGTGAAACTGGTATGTGCGTCTATGCGTTGCTTCTGTCTGAGTGAGTGATGGTCTGGTTGGTAGTAGGATGGATGGTCTCTGGTCCTTTCAGCGGTGTTCTTCGACAACTGGAACATCATCGTCGTCTTCGTGGCCAACTTCGTCCTCATATTCTTCGTCATGTTCTTCGTTCTCCAAACCAAGTGAGAAGCCAGCCCTGGCCATAGTCGTTGCGCTGTGCGCGACAGGTAGTTCCTGGTGTCGCTTTCAGCGCGAAGACGAGATTCGCTCTCCACCGACGCGAGCGGCTGCAGTTCGAGGTTCTGCTGAAGCGCGAGGAGCAGTGGCACCGACTCCAGGCGGGCCAGGCGCCCGTCGGCGTGAAGGCCGAAGACGTCGGCCGCTCCCTGCGTGCGCAAATGGAAGAGTTGAACGTGTCCATGACCCAAGGGACGCACTACTCCCCGCAGACGCCCAAGTCGCAGAGCATCGGCCGCATGTACCGAGAGGCGGTCGATCACGCCGCCAAGAAACCCTTGTGGATGGAAGTGGGTTGCTTGGTGTGGTTGCCCTTGATCGGGTTGAGCGCGCCAGCGCTCAACCCAATTTGTTCGGCCGGGGGCCAGTGCGCCCCCGGGGACTAGGGGTTAGTACTACGTCATATAGGTAGACTTAACCGATCGGGCTGAAATTTTCACCATAGTTGTTCATAGTAACAAGAAGTATTGTGCTAAAATTTCAGCCAAATCGGTTATGTGGTTCCCGAGATATTAAACATAAACTGTCGAAAAATTCAGCGATCTTCGTCTAATCGCAAGGTTATCGGCCTCGTGCTCGTGAACGGTAGTAGCTAGGGGAACGGTTGATGGCTCGTTGGAGCCGCCCACTAATCGCATTTTTTATGTTAAAAAATCTCGCTGATCGGTTGAGTATTGCGGACGTAGGCCCCGATCAAAAAAATGGCCAAAATTTTGGCTAAGTCCCGCTCAAGACGGCCGAGCTCTACTGGTACACGCTGGGGCGCCAGTCGATGCAATCTACCAAGGAGCACCATAGGGTGAACTAAAGTGTAAAACATTGCATCTTTCTAAGTCGTCTCGCTAAAAAGTTACGCGGTGGCAAAGGTCACGTCAAGTACGGATCCGGGGCATGGCTCCAGACGGCCGAGCTCTACTGGCACACGCTGGGGCGCCAGTCGATGCAATCTACCAAAGAACACCATAGGGCGAACTAAAGTGTAAAACATTTCATCTTTCTAAGTCGTCTCGCTAAAAAGTTACGCGGTGGCAAAGGTCACGTCACGTACGGATCCGGGGCATGGCTCCAGACGGCCGAGCTCTACTGGCACACGCTGGGGCGCCAGTCGATGCAATCTACCAAAGAACACCATAGGGCGAACTAAGGTGTAAAACATTTCATCTTTCTATGTCGTCTCGCTAAAAAGTTACGCGGTGGCAAAGGTCACGTTGAGTACGGATCCGGGGCACGGCTCAAGATGGCCGAGCTCTACTGGTACACGCTGGGGCGCCAGTCGATGTAATCTACCAAAGAACACTAAAGGGCGAACTAAAGTGTAAAACATTTCATCTTTCTAAGTCGTCTCACTAAAAAGTTACGCGGTGGCAAAAGTCGCTTTGAGTCCGGATCCGGAGCTCGGCCCAAGACGGCCGAGCTCTGGTGGTGCACGCTGGGATGCCAGTCGATGTAATCTACCAAAGAGCACTTAAGGGCGAACTAAAGTGTAAAACATTTCATCTTTCTAAGTCGTCTCACTAAAAAGTTATGCGGTGGCAAAAGTCGCTTCGAGTCCGGATCCGGGGCTCGGCCCAAGACGGCCGAGCTCTAGTGGTGCACGCTGGCGCGCCAATCGAAGTGATCCACCCAAGATCACCATAGGGTGAACAAATGTGTAAAACATTTCATCTTCCTAGGTTGTGTTGTTCCTGAGATATGCATGCCCAAAAGTCGGAATCGCTATGGATCCGGGGCTCGGCTCCAGATGGCCGAGCTCTAGTGGTGCACGCTGGCGCGCCAATCGAAGTGATCCACCCAAGATCACCATAGGGTGAACAAATGTGTAAAACATTTCATCTTCCTAGGTTGTGTGGTTCCTGAGACATGCATGCCCAAAAGTCGGAATCGGTACGGATCCTGGGCTCAGCTCCAGATGGCCGAGCTCTAGTGGTGCACGGTGGCGCGCCAATCGAAGTGATCCACCCAAGACCACCATAGGGTGAACAAATGTGTAAAACATTTCATCTTCCTATGTTGTGTGGTTCCTGAGATATGCATGCCCAAAGGTTGGAACCAGTACAGTATGACATTACAACGAAATCGAACATTCCTATAGTCAATGTTAAAATGAACGGTAGAGTGGTGATATGTATTGGAGGTGTTGTGGGTGGACTCTAGAAGGGTGGTGGGTGGCAGAATGACATTATGACGAAATCGTAAATTCGTATAGTCAATATCGAAATGAACTGTAGAGTGGTGATATGTATTGGATGTGTTGTGGGTTGACTCCAGAAGGGTGGTGGGTGACAGAATGACGTTATGACGAAATCGTAATTCGTATAGTTGTATAGCAGTCTGTGCATCCAACCTCCTGTGGCCAGACCTGTCTGTCCATCCAACCTCCTGTGGGGTTTTCGAGGACACAGAACACGAATCCAGTGTTTGTTTCTGGATTCGAGCTGCTGTTTGCTCATGACCTCAATGGTACCCACTCTGCAAGCAGCCCTGTCTGTGTCGCCTCTCATCAGACCTGTGGTGACAGGCCCCTGGCCCGACTGGTCCTGCGCACAGCTAGCGATACCACAATGAAGCAACAAAACAATATACGCCTCCCTGCTCGAAGAATTCGCCGTTCGGAGAAGCTTCCGTCGATCGCTTGCCTTGAAAGCCGTTGTAGTTTGGCGCTTGGTTGCGAATAAACGCTTTACTGGCCTACCGGGCCAAACACACACAAGCAAGGGCGGAGAGGGATAAAAGGGACGACACTTTACGTCGGTCGGACACACGAATGCCACACGGCTCACAGGCGTCGCCAGACAGATCCAAGAATCAAGGGATCAGGTGATTCTAGAGCAATTATAAGTACAGTAGACAGTTCACAGAAGACTATGTCGATGGCCATCGCTGTAAGAGTCTTCTGGGATGAGCAGGGGTAGTGCAGGGAAGTCTGGCGGCCGTTCGAACTTGGGTGAAGTAGGGATAGAGAGCGCCACGAGAACAGGAAGGGATCACGTGAGAGGTACCGTTCGTCGTGGTGGCTGAAGTAAAGGGGAGACACGAGCAGAAGAAGCAGTACGCACAACGTACACCGTATGTATATGTATGTACCACCTCAAACAGCCAAAACACAACCCAAAGAAACTCGAAAGGGAAAGAAGGTGTTGTGTGTTTGTTGGGTGGGGGGGGGGTGGGGGGGGGGGGGGGTGTGGGGTGTGGTCGTGTGGGGTGGTGTGGGGGGGTGTTTGGGGTGGGTGTGGGTGGGGTGGGGTCGTGGGGGGGGGGGTGGGCGGCGTGGGGCGCTTTGTTGGGCTTGCTCTGTCTCCTCTGCTCTTTGCGGGGTGTGGCTTGTGCGCCTGCTCTCTTGCGGTTGCGGCGTGGGTTTGTTCGTCGGCTTGCTCGTGGTTCTCGGGGTCTGGGCGTGGGTGCGTCTCTCTTGGTCTTCGCCCGTCGGCGCTTCTGCCCTGTCGGGAGGATGAAACCATGCTGGTAGAACTCAATTCAGAAGAGACAAAACAAGTTGTAAGAGCCACAAGGAAAGAAACCAATGGCGATGCTTTTGTAGAGGCATTTGCCAAAGCCATTTCCACCGCTGTCCGAAAGAACGGCTCAACACTGCAGTTGACGAATGTGCCATTGATGCGCAGGGTGATCCGTGAAATTCAGTCCCAAATGGGCAATTGTGAGAAGTGTCTGAGGTGCCCTAAGCCCCGACGCGCGCAACGTAAGTCGAAGTTTTCTCCCCCCCCCCCCTTACATTAACTGGAGTAAGTAAACTGAACGTAATTTGAAATGAATCAGTTGTGGTAACGCACTTATTTCGCACAGCAACGTTGCAGGGGGGTTTCGAGATTCAGAAGAGGAGGCGCTTTGCCGCCGCAGCTACGCCGCAGTCAAGAAATCCTACAGAGACAACCGTTCGCTTCGGCTTCGGCAAAAGATAATCGGTATTAGCACGTATAGGTACAACGAAACTGGCGTTGTTGCCAATTGCCATAGCCTTGCCGACGGGCGATTCCCTTTATGACGATCCACATGTGTACGTATACAATATTTGTATTTGTAATTACATTGCCAACTTGGACCTTTTCCAGAGGAGGCCAGCAAAGAACTGCCTTCCACCTTCGATGAGAACGACGGCAGCGTTTTGCTGGGAGACTGCCTGAGGCGATCGCTTCCGCCCTACGAGAGAACGGCTCAGAAAGTCAGTTTAAGGATGAGATATTGCTTCGCAAAGTGACACGCAAAATCACCTCTCGAATGTCCGCAACTGAAAAGGCGCTCAGGCGATAAAAAAAGACTACGGCCGACTGATTAGTAGATTCAATGTGCGTTTCGATTGCGCTATCATATATCACACAAGCGCTCTCGCTGTTATCGATCTGTTCGGGTTTTATTATTATCACTGCCAGCCTCGTGTCTCGCGTTTGAGTAAGCTGTCCGCCGGCCTGTTGTTTACACTTCAGTTACTGTAGCAGAATTTTCAAACGCAGACTTGGTAGAATACGGTATGCACGCAGTTGTGTTGCTTTGTCGCTTCGAATATCCAGCAAATATTGGGATTAAACAACCATGCAGTTTGCGTAACTTAACTTCGGCGTTGCAAAATGCGGTCCCTTCAGCAGACTTTCATGCTTGGTATAGCGTGTGTGTGAGTATAGCGTAAGTCAAAAATGTGTGCAAAACACAAAAAATGTGTGCAGAAGTCGAAAATGTGTGCAAAACATAAAAATGTGTGCAAAACACAAAATGTTTGCAAAATATAAAAAATGTGTGCAACACGTGTGCAGAAGTTGAAAATGTGTGCAAAACATAAAAAATGTGTGCAAACCCCAAAAAATGTGTGCAAAACATAAAAAATGTGTGCAAACCCCAAAAAATGTGTGCAAAATATAAAAAATGTGTGCAAAACACAAAAAATGTGTGCAAAACACAAAAAAATGTGTGCAAACCATGAAAAATGTGTGCAAACCATGAAAAATATGTGCAAGCCATGAAAAATGTGTGCAAACCATGAAAAATGTGTGCAGACACATAAGAATGTGTGCAAACCATGAAAAATGTGTGCAAACCATGAAAAATGTGTGCAGACACATAAGAATGTGTGCAAACCATCAAAAATGTGTGCAGAAACCCAAGAATGTGTGCAGGAACCCAAGAATGTGTGCAGAAGTCAAAACTGTGTGCAGGAACCCAAGAATGTGTGCAGAAACCCAAGAATGTGTGCAGGAACCCAAGAATGTGTGCAGAAGTCAAAACTGTGTGCAGGAACCCAACAATGTGTGCAGGAACCCAAGAATGTGTGCATGAACCCAAGAATGTGTGCAGGAACCCAAGAATGTGTGCAAGAACCCAAGAATGTGTGCAAGAACCCAAGAATGTGTGCAAGAACCCAATAATGTGTGCAGGAACCCAAGAATGTGTGCAGAAGTCAAAAATGTGTGGAGGAACCCAACAATGTGTGCAGGAACCCAAGAATGTGTGCAGGAACCCAAGAATGTGTGCAAGAACCCAAGAATGTGTGCAAGAACCCAAGAATGTGTGAGAGAACCCAAGAATGTGTGCAGCAGTCCCCCCAAACCCAAGAATGTGTGCAGCAGCCCCCCCCCCCCCCACAACAAAGAATGTGTGCACGAGTCCCCCCACAACAAAGAATGTGTGCAGCAGTCCCCCCAAACCAAGAATGTGTGCACGAGTCCCCCCACAACAAAGAATGTGTGCAGCAGTCCCCCCAAACCCAAGAATGTGTGCATGAGTCCCCCAAACCCAAGAATGTGTGCCGGAGTCCACCCAAACCCAAGAATGTGTGCACGAGTCCCCCCATGACAAAGAATGTGTGCAGCAGCCCCCCCCCCACCCCCAAACGTGTGCAGCACTCCCCCGAAACCCAAGAATGTGGGCAGCAGTCCCCCACAACAAAGAATGTGTGCCGCAGTCCCCCCCCCCCCACCACAACAAAGAATGTGTGCAGCAGTCCCCTCCACAACCAAGAATGTGTGCACGAGTGGCCCCCCCCCCCCAACCCAAGAATGTGTGCAGCAGTCTCCCCAAACCCAAGAATGTGTGCAGACATCAAAGAATGTGTGCAAGGATCCCAAGAATGTGTGCAGACATGAAAGAATGTGTGCACGGAGTCAGAAATGTGTGCAGATGTCAAAGAATGTGTGCACGGATCCAGAAATGTGTGCACGGATCCAGAAATGTGTGCACGAAGTCAGAAATGTGTGCATGGATCCAGAAATGTGTGCACGAAGTCAGAAATGTGTGCACGGATCCAGAAATGTGTGCATGGATCCAGAAATGTGTGCACGAATTCAGAAATGTGTGCATGGAGTCAGAAATGTGTGCACGGGAATGGAGAATGTGTGCAAGGCGCTGCACACGGATAAAAAAATCAGCCAAAATTAATCCGTGTGCTGCTGCCCAAAAAGAAATTTATCCGTGTGCAAGTGTGTCTTAAAAGGGTACCAAAAGAATTTCGGCACTGTCATTCCTTCTCCCGAATCACCAGCTCACCACTCGAGTTGTTCCACATTTCCTACAAAGTGTCTCTAGCCATGGAGCACGCATTTTCCCTGCTTTGTGCCGAATGCAGACTTGAGTGCCAGTCGATTGACGCCTTGGAGGAGCACCTCCACTGACTGCCCTTTCGCTGCTTCCACTGCCGCCTGCATGCCCCCACCGCCCTCCGACTCATCCAACACTGCAGCACTCTGCACCCTGGACTAGAGGCCCAGGTGAGAGTGTCACAGATGCACAGCATGGAGTTTCTGGCTCAGAATGATGCGTGGCAACAATCCGCGATCTCAACTTGGGACAAATGGGCTGCTGAGCTGGACTACATATGTACATTGTAACTGTTATTCATGTTCATTTGATCGATACACTATCCATTTTAGTTTGACCTTCGCACCAACGCGGTCAATCAGTCAAAGTTGGCCGAGCTTGTGGAGCGCTCTATTCAATCTCGAGGCTGCAAACGGGATAATCTCGCTGAATATGAATCAGCCGAAACGACAGAAGCACTGTCGACTTCATACAGCTCGCAGTACTACGAAGGTACACACGAGAAACGTGCATTACTTTTGAATAACGGAAACAAAATTAACGAGACGATCAGACGACAAATTCAGAAGACAGTGGGGAGTCTTGAACGAGACAACTACTCCGCAGCTGTTACGCCGCCGTGAAGGCGTCGTTCGCGTCGGACATTCGACTGAGGGCACAGCTGCTCGGTAGGGTTTCAAATTATTGTATTCTTTCTCTACGATATTGGACTAAAGTAGGTACTCTATCTTGAGATACATGGAGAGCGCGTGTAACGAGCGACTGAAACCACTATCCCCACCTCCACCCCCCCCCCCCATGAAACACTGTAATACTGTACTCTCCAGTATTCCAAGACAGAATCATCCTTTCCTGGCGTGTTTTGACATTTACAGAGGATTCCCAGCGAGCTCTAGCAAACATTAGAAGAGTCAACAATGTGGAGACGATTTTCCTCTCACTACCAAGTGCAGTTGCGGACGCTATTCGGAAAACGTTTCGCGAGAGCAAGGTACGCGAATCTGCGAAACTGCTCAACAAAGCACACCTGCTTAACTTAGTGGGGTGTGTACCAAATCTTGGTCCCGTGATTGATACGATTGGTGGTTGTCGAAGCAATGAATGAAGCAAATTCAGAGAAGCTAAAAGGTGTCACACAGATTCTTGACTACGACACTCAATTTGTGAGAATGAAGTACCGAATGTGACGGGATTTCAGACTGTGGAGTCGGCAGGCGTCGTCAAGAGAGCGGTCTACTTCATCGTGTACAGCATGAAGAACTGCGAGAAGCGGCTGGAGTTCGGACGGCGACACGGACGTCGTGAGTTGAAGTGCGCACTCAGACTTTGACAATTACTGAGTACGGGCATTGCATGACCTGTCCCTCCCTCTAGCACCAACTCTTTGCAAGGGAAGTGACTGGAGCTTGTGCGCCTAGCCTACTCAACTTGCATAGTAGTCGAACCTTGCTGGGAAAGGCCGCACCGTTGAAGAGATCAACTTGTTCCGTCGGCCTTACGCTACCGTGAAGCAATTCTACGCGGCCGACCGATCACTGAGGCAGAAACTGATAGGTGCAGTATCTTCTAACTTGGTCACATTCAAGTCAAATACAAAACAGTATCAGGACGCTTCTGACCACATTGTCTAACGGAACGAGAGGATGAAACCATGCTGGTAGAACTCAATTCAGAAGAGACAAAACAAGCTCTGCGAGCCACAAGGAAAGAAACCAATGGCGATGCTTTTGTAGAGGCATTTGCCAAAGCCATTTCCACCGCTGTCCGAAAGAACGGCTCAACACTGCAGTTGACGAATGTGCCATTGATGCGCAGGGTGATCCGTGAAATTCAGTCCCAAATGGGCAATTGTGAGAAGTGTCTGAGGTGCCCTAAGCCACGACGCGCGCAACGTATGTCGAATTTTTCTCCCCCCCCCCCCCCCCCCCCTTACATTAACTGGAGTAAGTAAACTGAACGAAATTGAAATGAATCAGTTGTGGTAACGCACTTATTTCGCACAGCAACGTTGCAGGGAAATTCCGAGATTCAGAAGAGGAGGCGCTTTGCCGCCGCAGCTACGCCGCAGTCAAGAAATCCTACAGAGACAACCGTTCGCTTCGGCTTCGGCAAAAGATAATCGGTATTAGCACGTATAGGTACAACGAAACTGGCGTTGTTGCCAATTGCCATAGCCTTGCCGACGGGCGATTCCCTTTATGACGATCCACATGTGTACGTATACAATATTTGTATTTGTAATTACATTGCCAACTTGGACCTTTTCCAGAGGAGGCCGACAAAGAACTGCCTTCCACCTTCGATGAGAACGACGGCAGCGTTTTGCTGGGGAGACTGCCTGAGGCGATCGCTTCCGCCCTACGAGAGAACGGCTCAGAAAGTCAGTTGAAGGATGAGATATTGCTTCGCAAAGTGACACGCAAAATCACCTCTCGAATGTCCGCAACTGAAAAGGCGCTCAGGCGATACAGAAAGATGACGGCCGACTGATTAGTAGATTCAATGTGCGTTTCGATTGCGCTATCACATATATCACACAAGCGCTCTCGCTGTTATCGATCTGTTCGGGTTTTATTATTATCACTGCCAGCCTCGTGTCTCGCGTTTGAGTAAGCTGTCCGCCGGCCTGTTGTTTACACTTCAGTTACTGTAGCAGAATTTTCAAACGCAGACTTGGTAGAATACGGTATGCACGCAGTTGTGTTGCTTTGTCGCTTCGAATATCCAGCAAATATTGGGATTAAACAACCATGCAGTTTGCGTAACTTAACTTCGGCGTTGCAAAATGCGGTCCCTTCAGCAGACTTTCATGCTTGGTATAGCGTCTGTGTGAGTATAGCGTAAGTCAAAAATGTGTGCAAAACACAAAAAATGTGTGCAGAAGTCAAAAATGTGTGCAAAACATAAAAATGTGTGCACAACACAAAAATGTGTGCAAAATATAAAAAATGTGTGCAACACACAAAAATGTGTGCAGAAGTTGAAAATGTGTGCAAAACATAAAAAATGTGTGCAAACCCCAAAAAATGTGTGCAAAACACAAAAAATGTGCGCAAAATCCAAAAAATGTGTGCAAAACGCAAAAAATGTGTGCAAACTGTGAAAAATGTGTGCAAAACACAAAAAAATGTGTGCAAACCATGAAAAATGTGTGCAAACCATGAAAAATGTATGCAAACCAGGAAAAATGTGTGCAATAACCCAAGAATGTGTGCAGAAACTCAAAAATGTGTGCAAACCATGAAAAATGTGTGCAAAACATAAAGAATGTGTGCAGAAGTCAAAAATGTGTGCAGGAACCAAATGGCAAAACCCGAATGTGTGCAGAAACCCAAGAATGTGTGCAGGAACCCAAGAATGTGTGCAGAAGTCAAAAATATGTGCAGGAACCCAAGAATGTGTGCAGGAACCCAAAAATGTGTGCAGCAACTAAATAATGTGTGCAGAAGTCAAAAATGTGTGCATGAACCCAAGAATGTGTGCATAAACCCGAGATTGTGTGCAGGAACCCAAGAATGTGTGCAGGAACCCAAGAATGTGTGCAGGAACCCAAGAATGTGTGCAGGAACCCAAGAATGTGTGCAGGAACCCAAGAATGTGTGCAGGAACCCAAGAATATGTACAGAAGTCAAAAATGTGTGCAGGAACCCAAGAATGTGTGCTGAAACCCAAGAATGTGTGCAGGAACCCAAGAATGTGTGCAAACCATCAAAAATGTGTGCAGGAACCCAAGAATGTGTGCAGAGACCCAAGAATGTGTGCACGAACCCAAGAATGTATGCAAGAAACCAAGAATGTGTGCAGCAGTGCCCCCCCCCCCCCCCCAACAAAGAATGTGTGCAGAAGTCCCCTCCCCCACAACAAAGAATGTGTGCACAAGTCCCCCCAACCCAGAGAATGTGTGCACGAGTCCTCCCAAACCAAAGAATGTGTGCAGCAGTCCCCCCAAACCCAAGAATGTGTGCAGCAGTCCCCCCAAACCAAGAATGTGTGCAGCAGTCCCCCCAAACCAAGAATGTGTGCAGCAGTCCCCCCAAACCCAAGAATGTGTGCAGCACTCTACCCAAACCCAAGAATGTGTGCAGAAGTCCCCCCCCAACAAAGAATGTGTGCAGCAGTCCCCCCACAACAAAGAATGTGTGCAGCAGTCCCCCCCCCCCCCCCCACCAAAGAATGTGTGCAGATGGCAAAGAATGTGTGCACGGACTCAGAAATGTGTGCCGACATCAAAGAATGTGTGCAGACATGAAAGAATGTGTGCAGACATCAAAGAATGTGTACAAGGAACCAAGAATGTGTGCAGCTGTGAAAGAATGTGTGCACGGATCCAGAAATGTGGCACAGATTCAGAAATGTGTGCACGGATCCAGAAATGTGTGCAGCTATGAAAGAATGTGTGCACGGATCCAGAAATGTGTGCAAATTCCAAGAAATGTGTGCACGGATCCAGAAATGTGTGCACAGAAATCGGAATGTGCGCAAGCCCTTGCACACAAACTCGCAAATTCCATTGTGCTCCGTGTGCAGCACACCAGCAAAATTTATCCGTGTGCTGCTGCTGTTTACAATAGTAAACACGCGTGTCATAAAGGGTTACAGAAGAAGCGCCAAGCTGACTCTCGTCGAGTGGCTTGAGAGATGAGTTGGGATCGAAATGTGCCGTCTGTGAGGACTGTGATGTAGTTGATTAGCATAGTAACGGTGCATGCTGCTTGTATGAGGAAGCTAGGTACATCTTATGTGACGATGGACGTTGCACGCGGCGTAGATAAGGCGCCCAAACGCAACTCGGCAAGCCGTATTTTCTTGAGATCCAGCTAGCTCTTTTGCCTCTCTCACAACAAAACCAACCAACAGTGAACCGCGAACGAGCAAGTAGAACAGTTTGAAATACGAATGCGTCAATTTCAAATCATGCATGCAAATTCACGTGCTACGGCTTTCAAAATTTAAACGAGTGCTCCGTCAGATCGCCACGACTGAAACACGCACAGTAAGAACGCAATGGCGTTCGTGTATGGCGTCACAGAGAAGAGTGCCGGGGCACACATGCTACTGACGTCAGCGCAACTGACGTACCTACACATAGTGCGATTGCGATTTGGGTCTACAGTGGATTCGGCCCGGCCTCATTTCCGGCCCGTTCAAGGACATCACAGTAGTACTCACGCACGACCACTCCACGAAGACGAAGCTTGGCACGCGTTATTGGACAGGAGCTCGTTTTGAATGTCTGGGACCTTTGCCCCCTGTGACTGCGTCACTGGTGCCGCTGCATTTGGATGGGGTGTTTGTCACGTATGTAGGTATGTAATCGATCAAAGTACACTGTTTGTGTATTCCGTTGGCTCAGTTGCTGTCGTCGCACGTGGCTTGTGAAGCGGTCGTCGTCGTCTTTGGCATCGTTCAGTCACGTCACCTCCTGTTCACGCACGACAAAGCGCACACTAACGGTAGTGTACCTTAGTTTCAGACTTCTATTCGTCCGCAGTGACAGGGCAAACTTGATAAGGGTTGAAGTTGAAAGATCACTCGACAGAATACGTGGCTCGTCAAGCTTAGAGATGGCTGCTGTCTCGATTTCAGATCTCGGATTTGCAGTTCAGATCAAGTGCTTGTCCCTTGTGTAGTGTAGCTCAAAGCTCAAAGGTTTGTTTTGTTGTGGACCAACAAGCGCACACCACGAATTGCCTTTAGCTTCTACGAGGTACATTTGCACAAAGGCTGACCAAGAAGGTTATGTATGTAGTTCATTGTTCGCATTCAAATGGCGCAAGCATCAATGACTGAACAATGAGGCCAATAAGCGGCAGAGGAAAGGAAGTCGGCGAATCACCAATTGGCCTGGTGGCATATGTACTGTAGCATTGCGCTTGTACCCACGTGCGTACAGGCGACCGCTAAGGGGGCGTATAATGCGATGCGCGGAACATGCATTCTCGGCGGGTTGGCGCATATTGAGCAGCTTATGGCATTTGTGGTGACGCAAATGGTTCGGAACCCATCACACTCCATACCTGGTCTCACTATCAGTTTCACTTCAGCTGTTCGAAAATCTCTAATAAGTGGGATAATCAGCTTAGCGGTAAAATAGCTCTAAGGTGCTTTGTACATTCGCTTACTTCTCTTGTCTTGTTTAGTTGTTAGTATCACGAAGACGAGTGTGACTAGTGATCACCGGTTGCCGAAACTCATAGGTAGTATTACAGACGGTTCCACTATCCAAGATGACGACCTCTCAAAGTGTATTAGTGGTAGGAAATTGGAAGTTGAAACAGTTATGGTGCGATGGTGCGTAGCTTGTACGCAATCGTTCAGGCGCTGCCTCTCGTCACTCTTCTTCTGTCGGTCGGGCCATCAAGCGGCGAGGAACCGACTACAGAATGTTGGTTGCTCATATCTTGTTTGCGGTGAATTCGGCGCAACAGAATTCAATTTGCAGACCCCTTATGCCCCAATGGAGCGCACCCAAAGGTCGAGCCATCTGAGAGCACCCTGTACGGCTGCGACGTCAGCACTAACAGATGCGGAATCGGATACGTCTGCCAGGAATATCCAGCGGAACACTTGCCGCCTTCGAGCGACGGCGTTTGCTGCCACGACAAGGCCGAAGGTGCTTTGTGTGAATAGACGCGAATACAGTATCGGTATCTACCACAGTTCACAGTCCGTTCAATGCAGCCCTGAGAAGGCCATACCATATCGTCATCTCTTGTCGTCAGCGTGTGAATCAATACCGTAATTCCTCCAGTAAGCCCCCATCACCTCTTCCTAGACAAGGCGGCGAGGGGGGGGGGGGGATGGAGAGGGGTGTTACATCAAAGTGTTTACGATATCTACCATTCCCACAACTTGCATTGTCATCCTCCCCATCTGCAGATCAAGGCTGCGGCGCTGGCAGAGGGAAGCCTCTGACCCTCGGTTTCAACGGTCTGCCTTCCTATGTGGTTAAGTGCAGGGGCCCGGGCAGCTGCATTCCCGGCTTCAGCTGCGTCGACGGCACCCAACACGAGCACAAAGTCTGCTGCCCATTTTGATGTGGGCAATGAATGCGACAGTGACAATGAAGTGTGATACTAACTATGCACTGAGTCAGTGATCATTGGTGCACTGGCTGGCTCATTGAATGTTCCGCATGCTGTGTCCAGTGATCGGAAGGGAAGGGAGTCCAACGGGATAAAACTTCTGCTGTGAATACAGCGGGGAAGACGTCGGTGGAGCCTTTTGACATACAAGACTGTACGAAGCGCGAAGAACTTTGATCGGGAAAGGGTGTGTTAGTCTGTCGTCCCGCTTGCCGCCGGAGTCGGCGCGCCGCAGAGTCAATGCGAACAGCACGAGCGACCCAACTGCCGACTTTTCTGCACTATTGCGTACTTAGGGCCTCTCTGCATCGTTGCGCCTACGCCGTGTCTGCCGCGCGCGAGTGTATCGGATTCCTTCTCTCCACTTCGCACAGCACAGAGTCGCGTGCGATCGCGCCCAACCGTCAAAACAGCCCGCATGATCAAGACTTTTGGTGAGCCTCCGCCGCCCTACCGCTCGGACGACGACTCCTCTGACTCATCGCTTCCCATCACTTGCCGCGAGCAGCGTCGTCGAGTGGTAACAGCCTCCAAGAAAATGGTCAAGAAAGTCGCCAAAAAGATCCTAGCGAAAGCGACCTCCACCATTCGTGAGCAGTCGCGCCTGACGCCCCTCAGCAAGTTGACGACTAGGGGCGACGCCTACCGGATTTCCATCGAGGACCCTCAAGCGGTGGCCAATGTGATTCGAGGTTTCGAGAACCAGCAGCAGTCGAGGGGACCCCGAACCCTGAACTTTCATCCAGTCAAATTCATACTTGAGAGCGCCACGACAGGAGAGGTGCTGTACCAGGCGGCGGTCGACTGCAAGGAGTTCGCCCTGCTCGAGGTCGACCACGCGGGGTGGGTGCCTGGGAGGTTCCAGCACTTCAGCGCCGTCGACGTCGTCGTCGTCGACGCGGGAGCGACGACCACAACGACGACCACAACGTGGCGGAGAAGCGCGACGACGACGGGTCGTCGTTCCACGCCGCTATCGTTTGTGTTTGTCCTCCTTGTCTGTCCAACTTGTCATCGTTGTGAGATCGCCTTTCTGTTTCAATGGAGGAGGTACTCTACCTACACGTCTTGTTTTGTTCCGCCTTGTCTGGTCTTCTTGCCACACCGCTTTGCAGGTGTCTACCTCATTAGCCAACATGAAGGAAAGTTGAGAAGAATTCGGTCTGCGTTTCTACTCTACTGTTGGTAGTGTGTTGCTTGCTCTACTGTGGGCCACTTTGTTCTGTCCTGATGCTATGCACTAGACAATTTTCTTGAGCAGTGGCGGATACAGGATTTTGGAATGGGGGGGGGGGGGGGGAATTTTTGAGGCCACAGGGGGGACCAAGAGGCCCTACAAGTACATAAAAAAATTTGCGCCGCAGGCGAAAATGTTTGCCGATTTTGGCTTTTCTGTTACAAAATTGCCTAACAAGCTGTTTTAAAAAAGTTGAGTTGTTTTATTAATACAGAGTGGTTTGTGAGTGTTTTAAAGTGGAAGAGTAAAAGAGTGGATACTTTTGTAAAGTATTTCGAAGCCTTTCCGATATGACGCGCGCCCACCTGGAGTCCACTATTCATGCGCTACTTCTGACACGCTCCTTTCTGAGGGGTTCTTGCAAGGCAACATTGGGATCGCCCGGGATTAATTTTTTGAGCAAGGTACACGCATTTCTGAGCGGTTGTTGCAAGGCAACATTGGGATCGCCCGGGATTAATTTTTTTAGCAGACAAAGTTGTTCGTACGACAAGAGTTAACGTCGTGAACATCACCATACGTTTACCGGGAACAATTTGTTCACCACTTGTTGAACAAGTCAAAGGCAAACACCGTAACCCTCCGTATTCTATTCGAAAGGTTACGGTACTTTCCATTGATTTGTTCCCCCAGCGACGAACAAATTTGTTTGACGCATTCGACCGCATATGTTCACGAGGTTAAAAAAACAAAAGTATTTCTTTAGGAATGACCGCTCAACAACTGCCTCAACGTAAGCTTTCAAACGGACGAACGAATGCCGCTCTACAACGTACGATTGAATCTCAACTTCTCTTAAAGGAATGATCAGTGCTGAAACCTATTCAACGTGCTCAAGATCGTCTCTCTACGACGGAAGACGAGCGATTTAGAGAAGTTTTGCGTTTTGAACCGTTGGGTCACTGTAGCTCGCGATACTCAAACTTTTGAGTTTCGACCAAATGAAGAACAAATGATCAGTGAGTCGAGAGCTATCCAACAAACTCAAGATCGTCTCTCTACGACGCACGCTGAGCGAGGTAGAACGATTTCTGTGTTAAAAACGCGAGAATGTCGCTTTTCGTGTTTCGTGTTTGCGTAATTTAGAAAACCTTTTGTGCCAAACGAAAGACCGCGTCGAGACCTTTCAGTAGACCTATCGCACGCCGCTCTACGACGTAAGACGAGCGAGTTACAGCCGCTTTGCTGTTTCAACCTTTGAGTTACTGTAGCTCGCGAAATTCAAACTTTTGAATCTCGACTTCTCTTAACGGAATGATCAGTGTGCCGAAACCTATTCAACGACCTCAAGATCGTCTCTCTACGACGGAAGACGAGCGAGTTAAATACGTTTTGCGTTTTGAACCTTTGGGTTACTGTAGCGCGCGAAATTCAAATTTTTGGGTTTCGACCAATAGAAGAACAAATGATCAGTTAGTCGAGAGCTATCCAACCAACTTAAAACCGTCTCTCTACGACGCACGCTGAGTGAGTTAGAGCGATTTCTGTGTCAAAAACGCGAGAATGTCGCTTTTCGTGTTGCGTGTTTGCGTAATTAAGAAAACTTTTAATGCCAAACGAAAGAGCACGTCGAGACCTTTTACTTGACCTATCGCACGCCGCTCTACGACGTAAGACGAGCGAGTTAGAGCCGTTTTCCGCCTTGACCTTCGGGTTACTGTAGCGCGCGCAATTCAAACTTTTGAACGCCGATTTCTCGAGGCACATTACCAGTAAGTCGAGACTTTTCCGTAGAGCCCAAGATCTCCTTCCCACGACGTTCCAACGCCGAGATCTGAGAGCGTGACGAACGGACGGACGGACGAACGCACGAACGCACGGACGATAAGCTCTCGTAGGGGTTCGCCCGGCTGAGGCCGGGCGAAAAAATAGCGCCGCAGGCGAAAATTATACCGATTTTGGCCTTTTCAGGTTACAAAATTGCTATAAAATAACGCCGCAGGCGAAAATTTTTTGCTCTGAACATGCCACCGCGCTATATTTTTTCTTGGGAGGGGGTATGGGGGGGGCGGTTTGGCCGAATGGGGGGGGGGGGGACCCACAACCCCCCCCCCCCCCCTTGGATCCGCTACTGCTCTTGAGTGGCTATGTTGAATGACTGTGCGCTTCATAGAGCGTTCTTGATGTCAGGTCCCAACCTGAGCCGGTTGCCCTGCAGACGCTGGCGCTGTCGGACGCCATAGGCAACACAGCAGTGCAGGAGGTGCCCAAGGCGAAGATCAAACATCCAACGACCAACGCCAAGCTCTTCCAGATCAACGAGAGTCTCAATTGTGACTCCTGGAACGTTTATGAGACGTCGAAGGACGGCCTGCTCATGAGAGTTCAACAGGTGAGGTGGGACAGGTGTGAGTAGTGGAATTCGCGAAATGGCAAACTTCTTACTCGCGGCGCTGTAAACAGTGGAAGTTTTCGCCTGTGGAACTGTAAGTAGGAAAATGCGTCGTTACAGTTACAGCACTACAAAGTGAAGCTTTAGTGATGTACAGGATCAATGACCATAGGTGCAGCCGGGGGGGGGGGGGGGGTGCGCGGGGTGGTTCCCCCCCCCCCCCCCCTCTGGCCATGGCCCTCAGGAAAGTTTTCCGGAGACCACCCCCCCCCCCCCCCTGGGCATCCGAAATTCGGAAAACAAATCCGGAAATTTCGGAAATTTTCTTCGTATTTTTGGTAGTTTTTGGTCCTATTTTGTCCAAATTTTTGCCTGCGGCGCTATATTTTGTCTATTTATCCACTTTACCAAAATAAGGCATTTTAGGCACATTTTTGGCCATTCTAAATTTGTTTTCCTGCTACCGGGCCCCCCCCCCCGGCCTCCGCGTGGCCTGCACTGCACCTATGTCAATGACACACCATGAGTCATTTCTTTCAGCGTGCGTGCACCCTTCATTTCTTCATTCAGAGTTCGAGTTTCCTGCTGAAGTTGAAGAAATTCTTCGGCTGTTTCTCAGTCTCACGATTAGAACCGACGTCTTTCGCTATTACAAGTGGGGACGGACGAAAGTTGGCCAAAATCTCCCCGTCTATCGGCTCAAATTCCGGGGAGTTTAGTCAATCCCAAAGTGTATTCGATTTGAAATTCGAAATCGGCGCCGTACAAGAGGACCGTACCGTAATCGCGGGCCTCCTACTCTTCTTCACTCTGGAGAAGGCATTCTTCGAACTGTTCAACATCATGATCGAATACCGTAATGCAACGGCCGCTGGTCAGCAGTGATAGTGACTTCGTTCCCTCAGTGTTTGGCTTGATTCATGGTCCGTGCTTGGCCGTGCCACGACGTAATTCATCGTAGTATTCTCGTTGTGACTACAGTGATCTTTTGCGGCAGAACGCAGCAGTGTGTGTCTTGAGTGCTCAAGCTGTAATCTTGCGGGAACACACTCACAAAACGCGCTTCGCAAGGTCGTCTGGCCGAGAATGGGCTGTCATCTCGTCAACTTTAACAAAGGTTTGCTCCGGAGGGGAACGCGCATCACAATCACGTGAAACTGGATGTACACTGTGTTCACCAGAACCTCCTCGAAGCATAAACGGCATTGAGCACCACTTCAAAGCCAAGAGCGCTGGTCCCACAAGCCAAGCCGGCAAGCAAGACGGCGAAGACACCGCTCAGCTGCAACATATTTTGTGCTTCGTTTCAGTGGCTGAACAGAGTAGGGGAAAATGCGCAGAGCTTGCCTGGGCCAGTGACAGTCCATTCACTGTCAGCGTTGGAAGGACGGATGTAGTGCACCTCGAGTTGGCGATGGGATACCGGCGATCCACTTCTTGAATGAATCCCTGGGGAAACAGAGGGTTTATGTGTCACACGCGCCGTTCAACAACGTATATTCCAGAGAAACAGTGAGGCCAACCTGTATGGCCACAGCCGCCTCATTCAGACGGGGCAGCAATGGGTGTCCCTTTCTGAAGAGCCAGCTGTGCCAGTTGGGCGGTAGATCGCTGAGAATTCGCAGGCGAAGGGAGCAGTTGGCTTCAAAGGTCGGGGAGCGGCCGATTCCGCCACTAGAGCAGAAGCAACAATGCAGAAGGCCAATCACCACTCACACATCTCGACGAGCTTTGTCGCGATGAAGAGCTGCTCGCAGGCCGCGTAGCCGCCGCTGTCGCTAACAAGAAGCCGGCTCATAGTCCCCAGTGGGGCCTCCAGGGCCGGCAGACCCCCCGTGGAGCGCCGGAGTCGACGGAAGGCGGGCGAGGCGGCGTCCTCGATCTGTTGGAAGAACCAGCCGCCCGAGTACTGGCCCATGAGGCGCAACTGGGAGCCCGACACCTCATCGGCCAGTTGCCCCAAGGTAGAGAACGGGGCCAGCTCTGTTATACGCGCACGCGACTTCTCGCAAGAGGTGCCTCAAGCTACAGTACCCCCTCAGAGACGCACCTCGGGGTCTCCGCAGCAGCGTGACTGTGACGCCGACTTGGTAGAGGTTCATGAACAGGCAGAGCAGAAGGCCTAGGCCGGCCACGGCCCATGGCTCCACTGCGGTGTGGCGTCGCGGCCACCTTGCCGGCACATTGATACTGCAGCCGACAGTCGATAGCCTTCTCCTTCTCTTGGCGCCTTCTCTCAAGAGGCAGATCAGCAGCCACAAGGCTACCACTGTGGCTAGCAGTGCATAAGAAACTGTAGTGGGGAAGACCCTCAATACTGCCAGCGCCGTTGTCAGTAGGTCGTCGCCGCCTCTTCTGGTCACAAAGGCCCACTGGCTGGAGACCAGGGGATAGACGAAGTCGAACTCCCGCAGTCGACGCTCGTTCAGCGCCCAAGTGGAGGTCAGCGTGTCGATTTCGCCCCTCTTGATCATGGCCTGCGGGCGGCCTGTTTCGCGCAACCGAAGAGAGCTATCTACATGTATTAGACCTATCGGCGACCCCGATCTATCGGCGACGCCGGCCTATCGTCGATCCCGACCTGTCGGCGACCGTAGTACTACGAGTATGCGCGCTGAAACTTCGTATTGAAATAAGCTAATGGACTCCATATATCACCCTTTGAAAGATTGTGTAACAAAGAGGTGACTGTGTATCAAGGGCGTTGTCACCTGCGGAACAGAATTTCACCCCAGCATGACCACAGAAACTTATTTGGATTTAGTTTTCATATAGACCTTCAATTCAGTTTCCGTCTCAGTAAGAAAATTTGGCACCTTGTGGATCCTTATATACTAATCTCGCGATCTCTGTCTGTTTGTTTGTGTGTTTGTCTGTCTGTCAACACGATAACTCTCGACAACGGCGACGGATCCGGGACATCTATACATTTTCGGAACCGCCTTCCGCCGGAGACCAGCTGGCCGAAGTTTGGTCTTGGGCCGCCGTCGAAATTCGGTCGAAATTCCGAAAATATCGTTTTTTGGCACATTTTTGGCGCTAACTCCCGACTGCGGCGGCGGATCGCGTCGAGCCGTGCATCAACGGAACCGCCGTTCGACGCTGCACCATCTGGACCAAGTTTCGTCTTCGGCCGCCGCCTAAATCGTCCGAAATTCGCGATATTCGGGCAAATTTCGGCCGATTTCGGAAGAACATTCTTCGCAACAACGATTACGATTCTGCCATAGTACGGCTTGCTTCGCTGTGAGAACCAACTTGCGCACCATTTGCTTTACACACTGTGTTCGCTGTGAGACCCAAGTTGATAACAATATGCTTTACACACTGTCAAAGCACCGTCAACACGGGGTTTCGTCTTCTGACCAAGAACGGCGCACGAGTCACGGGCACAGGCGAAGCGCAAAACGTCGGTTTGTCTTCTGACCAAGAATGGCGCATGAGTCACGGGCACAGGCGCAGCGCAAAACGTCGCTTTGTCAGGTGCCACTGTCCCGGGCGGTCTCTTTGCTGATTACGGAGAGAGGCGCAGTCGGCGCAAAGCGACATCGAGGCCGGCGACCGCCAACCTTTGACAGAAGCTGCAGCGCGTCATCTTCGCGACATCGGTCTCTGAAGGTGCAGCGCGTCAGGTGAGTGACATCGGTGTTTGAAGCTGCAGCGCGTCAGCTGCGCCACATCAGTCTCTAAAGCTGCAATGCGTCATCCACGAGCTATAGACCCTAGTCTGTCACTATTTGTGCTACGAGTGACTGAAGACAGAGAGTTATCGGGGTGTGTGGGGTGCCTTTATCTGACTGAGAGAAGGCCGGGGCGCGTTACCGATAGGTCTCCCCTGCGACACTTCAGTGAGACCATTGTCCCTTGACCAGTGATGCGGAAATTTGGCAAGTGTGAAATAGCCTCGCGAAACAGGCGCCAGTATGCCCGTCACATTGTCCTCGCCTCCAGCGGGATCGGCTACGATTTCTCCCCAGTCGTGACGACTGACGTCGACGAGCTCATAGCTAACGTTGGCTAAATTCAGCATGAGACCGAGAATCTCGTTCTCAATGCCGGGAAACGTGCAGTTGGCCGTCCTGAAAAGCGTCCCCAAACCGCAGCTACTGACGTAGGGGTCGAACACTTGCATCCCCAGTTTCAGATGAGACCTCGGACCATCCATGGCTTCAATTGGATAGGTATTTCAATTGAACACATAATGTCAAGACTACCATGAATGCTATGCCCCCACTTCTCTCACTCAATCTCCCACAGAACCGTAGAAAGAGCAGCCTCTCGCTGGAAGAAACGGAAGCCGTGCAAACAAGCGGAGCAAATAGAATACGCCGACTGATGGCAGCCTGGCTTCAAGCGATGTCGGGTCTCGCCATCAATAATTCGCGGGGCGGACGTTGTTTGAACTTGATTCAACCCAGAACCGTACTGAAAGGCAGCAATGAACCCGCTGTTTGTCGGCCCATCGAGAAAGAGAGAGAAGAGTTGCTGGACGGCCAAGAAACGTGTTTTAACTGCAACAGAACAACTACAGTATCCCTCTCCTTCAGTGCCCCCCATTACTTTGCACGTATTCTTTTCGATCTTTATTTAATCAATTCGGATGTATCGGAGGTCAGTGGAACTTGTTGAGTCGAACGCTCTGTCCTAAGATATGCAGATGAACAATCATAATTAGCTCTTCTCAGTTGGAGGCGTTCCACTCAATGGTGGCGGGGCCTTCTGGGAGGGAGGCCCAATCGACGGCCGTTGCGAAAGCGACATAGGCTCGCTTGGAATCGGCGTCGTAGCTGCTGCTTCCAGTGTCGACGAACAGCGGCTGGCCGTTCAGACTGAACTGACTGAAGTCGGGACTACCCGAGTGGCCCAGCACCTCCAGGAACTGCAGGCCGGGTAGGGCGACGTTCTGAAGAAAGTTACTGTGTGTAGATACAGTATGCTACAGTATGTTGTTGCAAGCACTACGCAAGCACGTTGCGCCGCTAACGCTCACTTGCCCACTCTTGTTCTTAGTTATCGTGAGGTGGCGGCTTTGGCCACTGGCCACGTAGTGGAAGTCGAATTGGTAGACGTTGGCGCTGTCGGCGTCGTCGATGTTGACGATCGCCTCGCCGTCGTCCCAGTAGAGCTCGCCGTTCGCCCGGCTATCGGCGCCTGAACTGTCGCTGGATAAATCATGATGACGGCGGCGACGACTGCCATGCACCATTTAGCACCAACCTGTGGCGATGAGCAACTCGAATGAGTGCTGTCTTGAAGCGACCGTATTCAGAGCAGAGGCCTGTGCGGGCATGACGCTTCCTCCACGCACGTGCAGTGGAGGCAGGCTGCTGTAGGGCGCCTGCAGGGTGTGGTAGCCCGGAGTTTGGACCTTGCCGTAGTCGTAGTCGTATACGCTGTACCAGACGTCCTGGGGGAAGTAGGCCCTCACGGTGTCCACATTCTGAAGCGAACGAAATCCTTCCAGAAGGCAGAGAGTTTGCATACGGCCCGTTTCTAACTGACATACAATAGGTCTCTAATAGTTTACGGATAGCATTACTTGTTCAAGCATTTCGCTAATGCAATAATTTCTCTTAGAGATGCCTTGTCAAAGCCAAATCGCTTTCGAAATTGTAATTGCAACCGGACGATGAAACACCCTGCTATAATTAATAGGCAATGTTTTCGTGTGAATTTCTGAATACCTTGCGAGCCTTAGACACTCAAGATTATTGCTCCGTTTGGTAATTTCGCTTTATTGTTCGGGCAACTATTAGAAACGGGAGTTCTAATAAGCGGCGAATTTCAAAAGGAATACGGTACCTGCTTATGACCCACACTACAGCGCATACATACTGTACCTCGAATAGAACGGGACTGATCAGCAAGGCGTCGGCCCACATAAACTGGGCGTGGTTGCCGTGCGTCTGCGGGTCCGTGGGGTAGTCGTGGAACAGGCCTCTCACCACCGTACCCCCGTAGAGCGAGGCCTTGTAGTGGAGAGTGTAGAGGTAGGGCAGGTACTTGTAGCGGAACTCCAGCGCCCTCCTGCTGGCTTCCGCCACCCGTTTGTCTTGGAAAGACGCCGGGTCTTGGGCGGGCTGGCCGATGGCGTTGTGGTTTCTGCGTATAGACAGTAGTGAGGTGAACGAAGGCAATTCCATGCTCCACCACAGAAAGTGAAGCGCGGTGCTCTCGAGCTACATAGAAGATGGTCCCATGAAGCTAGAACATGGAAAGGGCTGTTCAGATGGCGATCGTTGTGCAGAGCTGGCTTTCTTAGAGAAAGACCCCGCAAATGCGCTCTATGGTACGACTCAGCTACACTCAAAATCAATTCTTGTCACACCTGGAGAAGGAGTGGAAGGCGCCGGCCTGCATCCATCTGAGGCAAAGGTCTACACTTGGCCGGCCGATGAATCCGCAGATGTCCGAGCCCACATATGGGACTCCGAGGAGATTGAACTCTATGGGACCCACCACCGCCATCTGGAGATGCTCGTAGATGGCGCTGTTGTCGCCCGTCCAGTGGCCCGTGTACTTGCCCGCTCCGGGGTAGAGAGAGCTAAAGGAATGAAGCGGTAGTTGTCCGATTAGAGTGTATCCGTGATGATTATCTCACCGACTAACGACGAATCCCCTCTTGCCAGTCACCCTCTGGATGGCCTTCTCGGTGGCAACGGCCTCGAAGAAGCCGTACAGACTGTGCGTGTTGTGGTGGTATGTGCCGGCGCTGAGGGACGCCATGCAGATCGTCCCATGCCTCAGGTCGCCCTACGGACAGAAAGATGTCAAAGTCGAGAGTGCCGCCTCTGCCGCGTCGTCGTCGTCGTCGTCGTCGTCGTCGTCGTCGTCGTCGTCGTCGTCGTCGTCGTCGTCGTCGTCGTCGTCGTCGTCGTCGTCGTCGTCGTCGTCGTCGTCGTCGTCGTCGCCGTCGTCGCCGTCGTCGTCGCCGTCGTCGCCGTCGTCGTCGCCGTCGTCGCCGTCGTCGTCGCCGTCGTCGCCGCCGCCGTCGTCGTCGTCGTCGTCGTCGTCGTCGTCGTCGTCGTCGTCGTCGTCGTCGTCGTCGTCGTCGTCGTCGTCGTCGTCGTCGTCGTCGTCGTCGTCGTCGTCGTCGTCGCCGCCGCCGCCGTCGTCGTCGTCGTCGTCGTCGTCGTCGTCGTCGTCGTCGTCGTCGTCGTCGTCGTCGTCGTCGTCGTCGTCGTCGTCGTCGTCGTCGTCGTCGCCGCCGCCGCCGCCGCCGCCCACCGCATAGGTCGTGAAGGGTGGCAGCTCCAAGCGCCTCTCTTCTTCAGTCAGGCAGTCCAGCGGGCAGAACAATTTGGGCGTGTCGGGGTGGCCTGGCGGGAAACCTCCATCTCCGTTGGTGGCGAAATTGGCCGGCTCGTTCATGTCGATCCAAGCGCCGTCGAATTTCACCTGAAGGCAACGGAAGTTCCACTTCAGTTCCCTCTGAGTCTAGCTAAAAGAAGTCCAAACAGACTGTGGTACCTGATTGTGGAAGCGTACAAACTCATCGATCCACCAATCGCTGGCGCTCTGCTTGAAGAAGTCGGGGAAGCCGACATTGTTGTCTGGCCAGACGACGCCCAGCAGAATGTTCGTGCCTCGGGCGTACTCGTAGCGGTCGTTGACATCTGACACACAGGTACAAGTATGTCACTTCTGTATGTAATGTGACATTACTTGTGTATGTAACATTACTAATGTCGCCTGGACTTCTACTTCCACACGTGCGCAGCTCTTCATTGTCGTCGTCCTCGCTGGCAACGTTTGCGCGTTTATCAAGCAGATGACGGCATAACTTGAACCGATACAAGACTTATGCGGAAGGAAGCCCAGTCTACCGTAAGTTGTGCCTAGTGACTTTTGGCATCCTACCTACCTAATACCAACCTTTCTGCACGCACTCCTGTCTCGGCCACTCGATGAACACGTTCCTGTCCCTTCCCCTGCGGAAGGACTCGTGCGTGGCGTCGATGGCCGGGTCGAAGATCAGCGTCAGCTTCATACCCCTGTCGTGCAGCTCCTCCGTGAACTGGGGAAGGCCGGCGAAGTTGCTCTGGAAAGAGAAATTACGGTCGATTTGGGATAGATGCAGGTAGTAGGTACCTACCTACTGTAGTTGACTTGCTATAGAATAAGTTGTGTACCTAACTAACTGGCAGCCGACCTACCATAAGACCTCCAATACCCCCCCCCCCCCCCCCCCCCCTTCCCCTCCCCCCCCCCCCCCCCACGATCACGACTATGAATAGCGTCTCGTTGGAGATGGGGAGGTGCAGGTCGCTTATTGGAGGATCAAGTGTACATAACTTTGTATGTACACTGTACGTACCTACTGGCATACCTATCAACCTACAGGATAGGACGTAGAGTGGCCACCGTACCCTACCACCACCCCAACCCTATCCCACCCCAATGGTGAAGTCCTTGAAGCGCTCCATGTAGTCGATGTCCACGTACTGGACGTCCAGCGGAATCCGAGCATCGAGCGTCCGGTCCACCACTTCTTTCACCTCCTGCGCAACACGTGAAAATCCGTGTCGGCGCAGCTTGTTGTAACGTAACCATAGTTTGAACTGCACACGTTGAGGTTCTGATATCCGTAGCGGCACAGCTGGAATCCCAGCGACCAATAGGCGGGCAGCATGGGTCGGCCGACGATGGACAGGTACTGCTTGACCACGTCCTCTGGAGTCGGCCCGGGAAGAAGTACATGTCCAGCATGCCTGGAAGACTACTCGTAAAGACTGTTCGACGATTTGAAGAAGAATCGCGTAAAGTAGATCCGACACTATGCGCTTGGTTGCTGCCGCCCTTACTTCCGCAGTACTTATTCCCTCCAGGGCAGAGGTGACGAGGGCGGAGATTGGAGGGAGAATTACGGTAGTTTTTGCATCCAGCCAACCAGTAAATCTCCCAATAAGCCCCACCCGCTTATTGGAGGATTTACAGTATGCGCATTAGTCAATCGGCCCCGGGTAATGGCAGACGGGAGCTTCAAGTGGCGCTCGCTTCAGAACTCGTACCAAAAAGTCGAGCTCAGAATCAGATGCACCGCGCTTGGGATACATATCCCCTTAGATCCTGCTGGGTTAGCAGTCAATTCACCGCTAACCCGCTAACTTGGTTTTGCGGTTGAAAACCTGCTGAGGAGTGCACCGCCAACCCAAGTTAGCCAAGTTAGCAGACGTCTACAGACGTCGCCAGATCTAAAGGGATACCATACTGCCTGCATAGCACAAGTCTTCCACTCTTCCCAATAGCAGCCACCTCCAATGGTCCTGAGGGCGACGTATGGGGCGGGACCGGTGACGACGTCCATGGCGTTGCTGTTGACCAACAGGAAGCCGCTCGCCTTGCCGTCAGGCTCCAGCACCATGTAGTAGGGGAAGGTGCCGTACAGGTTGTCCGGGGGACGGGTGCCCGGAGGCCTGTCCCGACTGTACATGGACCAGATGGTGAAGCGAGACATGTCGTGCTGGAGGAGAGAAAGCGAGAGAGTTTGAGATTGGGATGGAAGTTGGAACTTGGGGCGTGAATTTGGAGCGGATGTTATAGTTAAAATTGGATTACCGTGGTTCCTTTGATGAGGGCACCCCCCCCCCCCCCTGACCCCTTCGTGGAAGGCTAAAATCTGACTCTAGAGGTGCACTGTTGAAGAATTATTGCACTTATTTTAGAACTTACATTTCGATTAATTAATATCAATAGTAAATAGAGAAATTGTAGTAAGTAATAAAAGAAAATTAATAAAAAAAACTAAATATTATGTATTTCAAAACATTTAGTAAAATTGTTGTGCGGAAGCGCGCAACACACCCGCCCAACGCTAGTAGAGCACGTGACACACACAGTATCACAACAGCTTACGTACCACCTTAATCTTTGTTCTGACTTCCATATTTCCGACAACAATCGTTAGCTGAGTCGGTCGCTACATCTAGACTCAGCCATTATAACTGTAGCTACGGTAACTATTAACGGCTGAAGAATGCAGTTATCGTAAGCAATGTCGATTTGGTCTTACGGCAGTCACCTTCAGAGTTACGTGGTTGTTCTCTCCCAGTCCGTAGAGTTTATCCGTGGGCAGGAGGGCGGCGATCTGCAGAAACTGGTCCGAAAACACAAAGGAGCCCATAGAAGTGTCGAAGACGGCCCTGCCGGTCGACTGGCGCACGACTTTGAAGGAGAAGAAGTTGGGAGTGTTCTGCGGGACAAAGCGGAAACTCTCGCTGCCGCTGGTGGGATTGCTCGGGTACTCAATGGGGACCTCGTACCTGAAATTCTCGTCGAATTCTTTGCTGTACTCGCAAGTCTCGTGTTTATGTTGTTTTATTCAATTGGGCTGGTTAAAATAAATTAAAATCCTTACAAATGCTAAAGGTGTTAAGAATTGAGTTACGCTGGATTAACTGAATAAATTACAACTGAATTTTAGATTAAATCGAACGAAAACATTTTTCTCTAAAGTAAATAGATTACCAGCAAAATTAAACTGAATTTAACTAAAATTCTAGCTAAATTAAACTAGATTACATTCTTGTAAATTAAATTAAATTAAATTCAATTAAATTAAATTAAACAAAATAAAATTAAATTAAATTAAATTAAATTAAATTAAATTGAATTAAAATTAAATCAAACTAAACTAGATTAAATTCAATCAAAATAAATTAAAATAAATTAAATTGAATTAAACTAAATAAAATTAAATTAAATTAAATTAAATTAAATTAAATTAAATTAAATTAAATTAAATTAAATTAAATTAAATTAAATTAAATTAAATTAAATTAAATTAAATTAAATTAAATAAATTAAATTAAATTAAATTAAACTAATTTAAATTAAATTAAACTAAATTAAATTAAAACAAATTGAACAAAATTACACTAAATTAATTTAAATTAAATTACATAACTTAATTGTAAGAAATTAAATTATAGTACCGGGTGTCCCAAAAAAAAGTGAACCCTTTTCCTCCAGCCCGCAACTTGCGCTCATGTGAATCAATTTTAATGAAACTTTGTAGTCGCATACCCTAATGTGTTGTTGATGAGTGTGACAAATTTGAGCCGAATCGGTTAAGGATTACTTGGCTTACATGCACTTAAACCGTTTAGGCTAAAATCTCTTCGCGCTCAGCGCGCAGTTCAGGCAGTGCGGCATCTTTTGGTGATATTCTTCTACAACTGTTTGTGACGCAAACAATTAAGCGAAATGAATATAAAACATACTAAAGTACAACAGTTATGTTACTGGAGGCGTTGAAAGTGCAAATTTACGAAGTCTGGGATGGTCTTCCACAGGGCGTGATTTCGGAGTGCACTCTTGGAAAGGAAAGATGTTGGCTTTCGCGCCAGGCTGAAGGCTATTGTTAGCGGGAATGTGGAACATCTCGATGCCAAATTTGATACACTTTGATTTGTTAACTCCTTGTGTTGGTCTGAGATATTTTCGATTAAAGTTTGTGGTCTAGAACCATGGGCATTGCTCGGATCAAAGTGGTTTTGCATGTCCCAGACTAGACCGACTGTAGCTAAGCGTGTGTCAGGACTTGGCGGATGAAATTTTGGGCATCGAAGAGGAAGACTATGATTTATGCATGTGCAAAATTTGGTTGAGATCTGTTAACCTCACAGCGAGTTATGAGCTGGAGAAAAAGGGTTCACTTTTTTTTGGGACACCCGGTAAAGTAAGTTGAGCTAAATTAAATTCAATCATTTAAATTAATCAAGTTGAATCAAATTATACTAAATCAAATCAAATTGGAAAGAATTGGAATAAGGCACGTAAGCCGGTTTAAAATCTTTTCCTGTCTCATTCGCCGGCCGTTCACCAACCTTCCGTTCGAGGTGATGCGAATGCGCATGGTAGTTCCCAGGCTGGAGCTGTCGACGCTGAAGTCGAGGGGCGAAATGTCCCCCTGGTAGGGACTACCCGTCCCATCGTTGCGCTCGAGTTGGAATCTGTTGCCGAATCCTGTCGCTCTGAAATTCGCGACTTGCATTAAAAAGATATTATTTATTATAGAATTCTTTAGGTTGCTAGAAACATACTAATTATACTAGAATTTTGTAAGTTTAGTACAATTTATGAAATGAAATTGCACAAAGTAGGGCGTAAACTCTGTCCTCAGTTAGACCCCTGTAAAAGTGTAGCATCGTATTGATTCAACACCATTATGCTGTGTCGTTCACATGTTTCCAATTCCGCAACCGACCTATATCCGGTCTGCAGAGGGAAGAAGCAGTAGGGCACTTGCTCGTACTGAGTGCTAGGCACCCATAGACAGCCCCTATTTCTGCATTTGTATTCGTCCGCCCCTGGTTCCGGGTGGCAGTCCACACGGTGGCTCACTGGCGGCTCGGTGAATTGGGCCGCTACCGTAGTCAGAAGCGCGCCCAACAGGAACAGATGTCGAGGTGTCATTTCGGCGGTCGTTGGATGATGATGCTTCGACGACGAAGCAAAGTGGGCTTATCAAAGGGAAACGGCGCTTTATACAGCGCGACCCTAAGACGCTAAGCTCCAAGAGTAATGTACTGGGCTGGGCACTAATCCACGCGAAAATGGTCGAGCAACTTTCCTGCTTGCGATAACGTTTTCACCAAGTGATAGTGGGATTAGCGGCCGAGTGCCGAACGAGCGTTGGTCACAGTGCAACGGTGAAGCAGTTCCTACAACTCAGGGAACACCTGTACTGACCACTGAGGACGCCTGTTGGTTGATATCGCAATGTATCGCGCCGCCAGGAGGACGATTGAAGAGACGAGGCTTTGCGTGTAAGCACCTGCACCTACTCAAACAGTTGTTGTAACCTGCAGCTCAGAACTACCAAAGTGGACCGCGCCCCACCGCAGCTGCGAACTCGACAGTTTTCACACGTGCTGCGAGCTTTACGCTCTCAGACTCACCAAGAAAAAGCTCGTCTAGAGCGTCGAAGCGATGATGTGACCGTTGGGCGCCACGTGCGAACTTTGACGAATCGGAAGCACGCGCGGCCGACCCAGGCGTCGATATCACAAGGCGATGAATCAGCGCCCACAAACTACAACTGAGTCAGTACGCAGGCGCGAAGACAGAGCGGCTTGGTATGTAGCTCGCAGCGAGCAAAACAACGCGCAAGTCAGCTGCTCCGAAATGCACGCGCTATGAGTTGCACCAGGGGAAACGTGCGAGCCTGCCCTGTCCAAAGTTCAACGAATATCCACAATACAGTCTCCAAAACGTCGCATTCTCTTTCTTGAAGCCCTGTATCGTCCGCAATCTCAACGTATCGCCGAAATACAATCTCTGCTCTCAGTTGGTGCTCCAATGAATGGTGGCAGGGCCGTGCAGGGCGGCCCAATCGATGGCCGAAGTGAAAGCGACGAAGGCTCGCTTAGAGTCGGCGTCGTAGCCGCTGCTTCCAGTGTCGACGGCCAAAGGATGGCCGTTCAGTTGGAAGGAACCGAAGTCGGGCGTACCGGAGTGGCCTAGCACTTCCAGGAACTGCAGGCCGGGTAGGGAAGCGGTCTGAAGAAGAGTGAATTTGAAGATTTAGTAAAGACTGCAGTCGACACAAACGTGTGTAATGCATACAAACTGGGGTTACCGACCGTAAATACGCCAATAAGGCCCCTCCTCAGCTCCGTCTTCTACAGCATGGCGTCGAAGTTAAGGAAGGGGAGGGGGTCTTATCAGAGTATTTACTGTAGACTTATAAGTTAACCGTAACTACTCCAATAAACTCCCTCTTCATCTTCGCCTGCTAGGGCATGACGCAGAAGTTGGGGAAGAAGGGGGGGGGCTTATTGGCAGTGGCGGATCCAGGATTTTGGAATAGGGGGGGGGGGGGGGGGGGGGGGGGGGGAGGCACCAAGGTGCTATAAAAGTACATCCAATATAAAAGTACATACGCAATATTTACGTTCAGACCTGCAAAATTACGCAACAAGTCTCTTTTAAAAAGCGGAGTGATTTTGAGGTTTGGCTTTTTACTGAGATAGTAAGCAAGGCCCTTTCCGGTTTCGTGCAGCGTCTTTGACTCTCCTCGCGACTACACTTTTTGGAGTGGTCTTGCTACGCAACATTGGTATCGCTCGGGTTTAATTCTTTACACCAAGAAAATCATCTTTTCAGACTAAATTTAAAAAAAGACACTGGAATCTAACGCAAAACTACAGGTTAATTGTGAGCATGATTCGATGTTGGCTTGCAGTGAGCTCTTCAGCGATGTCAAGACCGCCGCTCTGCAACGCACGAGTGCCAAGATATAACAAACCAAAATCTGCAGTTTTCATCGCGTTTTGGTTACTGTTGCCCTCTCATTGAACTTCTGAAACTTTTTGTTGTCGGATTCTTGCTCAGGAGGTCGAGCGGTTCATTTTGATATGCGATTCGACTAGGTTCGATGAAGTTTTGACTTTTCGCGGACATTACTTCGGGATACTGTAGCGCGCAATTTTTAAAACTTGTTATTGCTTCGACGTCACAGTTCGCGAGAGTAGTCCGAGGGCTACCCGTTGATGTGTCGAACTCAACCCGCGACGTCAGACAAGCGAGTTATTAAGCCCGAAGCAAGCGTGTGGTTTCCAATTTTCGACGCGTTTTGGTTACTGTAGCTCTCTGTTTAAACTTTTGAAACCTTTTGTTGTCGGATTCGTGCTCAGGAGCTCGAGCGCTTTACGTTGATATGCGATTTGACTGGCTTCGGTCAACTTTTGTCTTAAAATGGACCCCACTTTGGGATACTGTAGCGCGCGAGTTTGAAAATTTATTCCAGTTTTGAACACTCAGATGGCGAGAGTAGTCCGAGGGCTACCTGTCGATGTGTCGAACTCAACCCAGCGACGCCAGACAAGCGAGTTATTAAGCTCGAAGCAAGAGTGTCGTTTCCAGTTTTCGATGCGTTTTGGTTACTGTAGCTCTCTGTTTAAACTTTTGGAACTTTTTGTTGTCGGATTCGTGCTCATGAGCTCGAGCGCTTCACTTTGATATGCGATTTGACTAGCTTCGGTCAACTTTTGTCTTAAAATGGACCCCACTTTGGGATACTGTAGCGCGCGAGTTTGAAAACTTATTTCAGTTTTGAGTACTCAGATGGCGAGAGGAGTCCGCAGGCTACCCGACGATGTCTCAAACTCCATCCTACGACGTCGGACGAGCGAGTTATTAAGCCCGAAGCGAGCGTGACGTACGCACGCACGTACGCACGTACGTACGCACGCCGAGCTCTTGATAGGGTTCGCTCGGCTGAGGCCGAGCGAAACAAGTCTCTTTTAAAAAGCGGAGTGGTTTTGAGCTTGGAATTTTTACTGAGATTGTAGCAAGGCCTTTTCCGGTTTCGTGCAGCTTTTCTGACTCTACTCGCGACTACACTTTTTGGCACTCCTCCCCTCCAAAAGGGAGGAGTGCTATAGTGATGGTGCGGATTCTGCGTAAATTCAAACGCTCATAAGTCGGGCTGGAGATGGCCGATCGGGGCGAATTTTTTTTTGTTCGATAGGTCTCTGGATTGCGCAGTGTGCATCGAAGGTCTCGACTTCCGTCCGGGACCCGATTTTTGGCAAGTTGCCAAAACCCCGGTTTTTCGGCCTCCGACAAACTTTGGACGCTTAGAATAGTGTTCTGGTAGAACGGAGCGAGACGGTCTCTGGGTCGAATATGTGAAAGACATTGAGCTATCCGTTGGTAGGAGCGCCGCTGGGCTGGGTCCGGGCCTGCCCGGGCTGGGTAGCAAAAACCGGGTTTTTCGACCCAAAAGTAGGTTTCAGAGTCCCACTCGTAATTTTTTTGCTTTCGAACGTAGGCGCATGGTATTTGTCGAAGTTGAACAACTTGGATGGATCTTTCCTGAATCGACGTTAGAATTCCGGTGAGAAGCTGCCCGGGACGGGAAATTCACCCCAAAGTTGGGTCCCGGGTTTCAGGGTAAAAGTTCGGGCACGCGTAACTTTTGACAGGAGGTCAATATCGACAAGCGACAAAGACCGTTCGATAGGCCACGTCGAGCTCTACAACTTTGTAATAGATCGTTTCTCTGTAAATGGTCAAATTGTTGGTGAAATTCAAATAAATCGATTTTTTGACAAAATTTCAAAATTCTGCCATTCATATCTCTGTGCTGTTTTAGTCGATATCGACTATATTAACGGAGTGTTTGAGGCTTATAAAGGTCTAATTTGTGGCAAAGTTACAGTTTTGGGAGGGGTAGTTTTCTAGGCAGAAATTTGGTTTTTGCGACAAATTTTCGGTATTTCGGTGCAAAGTGGGGTCAGTTGAGATATTTCGGTGCCAATTGGTTATTCACGTGATAGAGCATCTAAAGATACGCCATTTTTGTTTCCAGCACTTTTTTCGTCCGATGCGTATTCTGGCGGGAAATTTGAATTTTTAATTTTCGTTGCCTGGATCGCTCAGCGCTTTTGAACATAGTGTGTAGGTACTGGATTCGGGCTTTTTCAGGGTGCTGATCGCGAATCAGGCAATAGTTTTCCGTTTGGTAATCGTTTGAGACTATTTCTGAAGAATTTGTGTGCTAGCATACCCGGAAGCGGCTGAGTGGACTCAGCTGAAGGTAGGCGTGTTATATGTGGGGTTTTAATGGGTTGCGATTCCAAATTTGCTGTTAGTTTTGCGATCGGAGTGACCAGGATGTCTAATCGATGAGTCTTATTTGTTAGTGGGTATCCTGTTTGAGGAGGCCACTTTACCTCCGAAAATTCTTAAAATGGAGGGGAGGAGTGCCCCGCGGGGCTTTGCCCCTGTCTACTAATCTTGTTGGAGTGGTCTTGCCACGCAACATTGGTATCGCTCGGGTTTAATTCTTTATACCAAGAAAATTATCTTTTCAGACTAAATTTTAAAAAAGACACTGGAATCTAATGCAAAACTACAGGTTAATTGTGAGCATGATTTGATGTTGGCTTGCCATGAGCTCTTCAGCGATGTCAAGACCGCCGCTCTGCAACGCACGATTGCCAAGATATAACAAACCAAAATCTGCAGTTTCCATCGCGTTTTGGTTACTGTAGTCCTTTCATTGACCTTTTGAAACTTTTTGTTTTCGGATTCTTGCTCAGGAGGTCGAGCGCTTCATTTTGATATGCGATTCGACTAGGTTCGATGAAGTTTTGACTTTTCGCGGACATTACTTCGGGATACTGTAGCGCGCAATTTTTAAAACTTGTTATTGCTTCGACGTCACAGTTCGCGAGAGTAGTCCGAGGGCTACCCGTTGATGTGTCGAACTCAACCCGCGACGTCAGACAAGCGAGTTATTAAGCCCGAAGCAAGCGTGTGGTTTCCAATTTTCGACGCGTTTTGGTTACTGTAGCTCTCTGTTTAAACTTTTGAAACTTTTTGTTTCTTCTGCCCGGCCGCTAGTCGTTGGTTGCTGTTGCATTTACCACTGTCTGTTCTGTAGCCTGGAATATATCCTATGCGGATGCAGCGACTTTGATTCCTGCCAAGTGAGGGCGAAAGAGCGACGTCGATGCGTCGCCATTCCGAAGCGGTCGCGTTTAGAGGGGCGAAAAGGGGACATCGTTTCCTGTCGCCTATGCCACTTTCCCTATCACACTGGGCCCTTTCTTTGCCAGCTATGCAACCGGGAGCATTTGGTTTGTTGCCCTCTCTGCTATTCAAACCTGCACACGGAAGCTGTCGAGCTGGTCCAAATGGAGAAGCCTCCATGTTGCGGATACGAGTGTTCCGATTGTGGAAAGTTGACAATCGTCTGCTCCTGTGACAACCCCCAGCGCCACTACCCCGACGCGATCTGGCCAGAAATGATCGAAACTAAACGTGTGACGAAGAAGTCGACAGTCTGCCCCACCTGCGGAATGGCGCACCAGAAACGACCGATTCGTCCCTGCTCCCACTGTTCTGGACAGCGATTTGAGACTCCGCCCGTGGCCCTGCCTATTCCATCGACTCAAAGCTCGCCCGCTATTCACCTTTTGGCCAATGAAGAAGACTGATAGCATGATTCAGTAACTGATTTTGTCAATAGGCACTGCTTCATAAGTCATAGCAACACTGTACGTACGTGAGCGGGTTGAGTATCTCAAGTCGGTGAGAAGACACGATCGAACCATTGTAGCTGTACGCAGGTAATTTGTGAAACACTACCAATCAATCAGAACTGGTAACATGAACGTTCCCCTCATCAATCCTATCACAGGAACGCTCTGTTTTCTGCTCCTCGAATTGCTCATCTTGGTCTGATCGCATCTTCATAAGGTAGTCACTGACGTCCACTTGTCGGGTAGTCTTCTCCCAAGCAATGGCCTCAATAACTGCATCGATTGACAGCGTCTTGCGCTCTGGCTGGTAGCAGGTCTGGCGCGCAACGGCCTCGCGCAGCACTTTCCGCAGGTAGCTTCGCAAGACTTCCTGACACTCTTTCCGCAAAACTGACTTCGAGCCAAGCCTCTTTGTAGGATTGGCCTTGCGTGCGATGCGAACAACTGTGTTGGTTGTGAGGCAATCCTCAAGTAGTACATCGCTTCGGTGTTGGAGCGTCATTTGTTTCCCTCGGCTAGGATGTGGCAAGGACATGTCTTCAAGCCTTGGAGCTTCCATGGTTTTCGAATCAGTCATCGAAGCGCAGCCGGAAATCAAGAACTGCTGCTGGGGTGTGGAAGTTCTGGTAAAAGAAGACCGAGCTGGCCTGATAACGCGCGCGACTGTTTGCATTTGTTTGCCGCTTGCGCTAACAGATTTTTTATTGCGGTTCAAAGCTACCATATCTCAAGCTAAATAAGCCTTCGAAAACGCAGAAGAAATAATACTGTTTTAGTTCCGTTTGACTGTAAAATTGGAAGGCTATGGTGGCGCTCTCTCTACGTGTTGGGCGATCGTTTGCCAATCCAAATAAACGCAATTGTCGATCATTCCAGTGCGTACAGAAATAAACATATTATTAGAGAGGATACGGTGGTGTCTGCTTCAGCACTAGGACGCTGAGTACATTGCACCCAAGTGCAACGCTGAAACTGGAGCTATAATGAGAACCTTCTACTGTCGTCGTCGTCGTCGTCGTCGTCGTCGTCGTCGCCGCCGCCGCCGCCGCCGCCGCCGCCGCCGCCGCCGCCGCCGCCGCCGCCGCCGCCGCCGCCGCCGCCGCCGCCGCCGCCGCCGCCGCCGCCGCCGCCGCCCACCGCATAGGTCGTGAAGGGTGGCAGCTCCAAGCGCCTCTCTTCTTCAGTCAGGCAGTCCAGCGGGCAGAACAATTTGGGCGTGTCCGGATGGTCTGGCGGGAAACCTCCATCTCCGTTGGTGGCGAAATTGGCCGGCTCGTTCATGTCGATCCAAGCGCCGTCGAATTTTACCTGAAGGCAACGGAAGTTCCACTTCATTTTCCTCTAAGTCTAGCTAAAAGAAGTCCAAGCAGACAGTGGTATGTACCTGATTGTGGAAGCGCACGAACTCATCGATCCACCAATCGCTGGCGCTCTGCTTGAAGAAGTCGGGGAAGCCGACATTGTTGTCTGGCCAGACGACGCCCAGCAGAATGTTCGTGCCTCGGGCGTACTCGTAGCGGTCGTTGACGTCTACCACCATTGAGAAAGTAAGATTTCTGTATGTATGTCGCCTGGACTTCTACTTCCACACGTGCGCAGCTCTTCATTTGCCGTCGTCATCGCTGGCAACGTTTGCTTATATCAAGCAGAAGACAGCATACCTAACTTGAATCGATACAAGACTTATGAGGAAGGAAGCCCAGTCTACTGTAAGTTGCGCCTTCTAGCTGTGACTTTTGGCATCCTACCTACCCTAATACCAACCTTTCTGTACGCACTCCTGTCTCGGCCACTCAATGAACACGTTCCTGTCCCTTCCCCTGCGGAAGGACTCGTGCGTGGCGTCGATGGCCGGGTCGAAAATTAAGGTCAGCTTCATACCCCTGTCGTGCAGCTCCTCCGTGAACTGGGGAAGGCCGGCGAAGTTGCTCTGGAAAGAGAGTAGGATGGGTTTGTTATAGATGTAGTAGGTTAGGTATGTACCGTAGTAGTTGGCTTGGTTTACGAGAAGTTGTGTACCCAACCTGTGAGCAGCCGACCAACCATAAGACCTCCAATAAGCGCCCCTCACGACGACTTTTGTGAAGAGCGTCTCGTCGGAGAGGGGGAGGTGGAGGACGGAGGGGCGCGAGGATTTAGGGCATATGCCTTTGTACATACTGGCTGATATCAACATACCGGTAGCTAGAGCAGCTACCGTATCCCACCACCACCCCAACCCTATCCCACCCCAATGGTGAAGTCCTTGAAGCGCTCCATGTAGTCGATGTCCACGTACTGGACGTCCAGCGGAATCCGAGCATCGAGCGTCCGGTCCACCACTTCTTTCACCTCCTGCGCAACACGTGAAAATCCGTGTCGGCGCAGCTTGTTGTAACGTAACCATAGTTTGAACTGCACACGTTGAGGTTCTGATATCCGTAGCGGCACAGCTGGAATCCCAGCGACCAATAGGCGGGCAGCATGGGTCGGCCGACGATGGACAGGTACTGCTTGACCACGTCCTCTGGAGTCGGCCCGGGGAAGAAGTACATGTCCAGCATGCCTGGAAGACTACTCGTAAAGACTGTTCGACGATTTGAAGAAGAATCGCGTAAAGTAGATCCGACACTATGCGCTTGGTTGCTGCCGCCCTTACTTCCGCAGTACTTATTCCCTCCAGGGCAGAGGTGACGAGGGCGGAGATTGGAGGGAGAATTACGGTAGTTTTTGCATCCAGCCAACCAGTAAATCTCCCAATAAGCCCCACCCGCTTATTGGAGGATTTACAGTATGCGCATTAGTCAATCGGCCCCGGGTAATGGCAGACGGGAGCTTCAAGTGGCGCTCGCTTCAGAACTCGTACCAAAAAGTCGAGCTCAGAATCAGATGCACCGCGCTTGGGATACATATCCCCTTAGATCCTGCTGGGTTAGCAGTCAATTCACCGCTAACCCGCTAACTTGGTTTTGCGGTTGAAAACCTGCTGAGGAGTGCACCGCCAACCCAAGTTAGCCAAGTTAGCAGACGTCTACAGACGTCGCCAGATCTAAAGGGATACCATACTGCCTGCATAGCACAAGTCTTCCACTCTTCCCAATACCAGCCACCTCCAATGGTCCTGAGGGCGACGTATGGGGCGGGACCGGTGACGACGTCCATGGCGTTGCTGTTGACCAACAGGAAGCCGCTCGCCTTGCCGTCAGGCTCCAGCACCATGTAGTAGGGGAAGGTGCCGTACAGGTTGTCCGGGGGACGGGTGCCCGGAGGCCTGTCCCGACTGTACATGGACCAGATGGTGAAGCGAGACATGTCGTGCTGGAGGAGAGAAAGCGAGAGAGTTTGAGATTGGGATGGAAGTTGGAACTTGGGGCGTGAATTTGGAGCGGATGTTCTAGTTAAAATTGGATTACCGTGGTTCCTTTGATGAGGGCACCCCCCCCCCCCCCCTGACCCCTTCGTGGAAGGCTAAAATCTGACTCTAGAGGTGCACTGTTGAAGAATTATTGCACTTATTTTAGAACTTACATTTCGATTAATTAACATCAATAGTAAATAGAGAAATTGTAGTAAGTAATAAAAGAAAATTAATAAAAAAAACTAAATATTATGTATTTCAAAACATTTAGTAAAATTGTTGAGCGGAAGCGCGCAACACACCCGCCCAACGCTAGTAGAGCACGTGACACACACAGTATCACAAGAGCTTACGTACCACCTTGATCTTTGTTCTGACTTCCATATTTCCGACAACAATCGTTAGCTGAGTCGGTCGCTACATCTAGACTCAGCATCATAACTAGCTACGGCAACTATTAACGGCTGAAGAATGCAGTTACCGTAAGCATTGTCGATTTGGTCTTACGGCAGTCACCTTCAGAGTCACGTGGTTGTTCTCTCCCAGTCCGTAGAGTTTATCCGTGGGCAGGAGGGCGGCGATCTGCAGGAACTGGTCCGAGAACACGAAGGAGCCCATAGAAGTGTCGAAGACGGCCCTGCCGGTCGACTGGCGCACGACTTTGAAGGAGAAGAAGTTGGGAGTGTTCTGCGGGACGAAGCGGAAACTCTCGCTGCCGCTGGTGGGATGGCTCGGGTAATCGATGGGCACCTCGTACCTGAAGATCGTAGTCGAGTTCTTTGCTGTACTCCTAAGTCTCGCGTTTATGTTGTTATATTTAATTGGGCTGGTTAAAATAAATTAAAATCCTCACAAATGCAAAAGATGTTGATAGAATTAGACTGAATTCTAAATTAAAACGAACAAGAACATTTTTTGCTAAAGTAGACAAACTACCAGGTAAATTAAACTGAATTCAACCAAACTAGATTTAATTTAAGTTAAATTAAATTAAATTAAGTTAAATTAAACTAGATTACATTCTTGTAGATTCAATTAAATTAAATTAAACTAAACTAAATTAAATTAAATTAAATTAAATTAAACTGAACTAAATCAAATTAAATATTAAATTATCTTAAATTGTATAACTTAATTACAAGAAAGTAAATTAAAGTAAAGTAAATTGATTAAAGTAAAGTAAATTAAATTCAATCATTTAAATTAATCAAGTTTAATCAAATTATATTAAATCAAAACCTGTCTCATTCGCCGGCCGTTCACCAACCTTCCGTTCGAGGTGATGCGAATGCGCATGGTAGTTCCCAGACTGGTGCTGTCAACGCTGAAGTCGAGGGGCGAAATGTCCCCCTGGTAGGGACTGCCCGTCCCATCGTTGCGCTCGAGTTGGAATCTGTTGCCGAATCCTGTCGCTCTGAAATTCGCGATTTGCATTACAAAAGTTATTATCTAGTTTGCTTTTTTCGCCGCGCCTCAGCGCGGCGAGGTGTATATATACGGATGACAATGTGTGTGTGTGTGTCTGTCTGTCTGTCTGTCTGTGTTTCCGTCGCACCGAAGTAAAGTCAGTGGCATATGTGGTCAAGTAGAGTCGATGTCGCTGAGTACGGATCCGATGTCCGTTTCTGTTGCTAATTTCGCATTTTAGAGATATTCTCAATTAAAATTCGAAAATGTCGAAAATCGACTTTTTCGTCTGATGCGCTAGCCGCGAAATTTCTTCAGAAATGGAAGGAGCATGGACCGCGGATAATTTGTGACACAAAACAAATTTTTTGCAAATGTGGAATTTAATAGAAATACGCGATTATTTGTCAAAATTGCATAGATTGACTAAAATAGAACGTCATTTATTGACGAATGTGAATGCAGAAATGGAAAGGTCGTATGCCAATAAGGATTTGTGACATAGTTTTGCAGTTTTTAAAAATTACAATTTCGAGATATTTTCAATCAAAATATGGAAATGTCGAAAATCGGCTTTTTCACCTGATGATGTAGCGGCGAAATTTCTTCAGAAATGGAAAGAGTATAGACTGCGGATAATTTGTAACGCAAGAGAAATTTTTGGCAAATATGGAATTTAATAGAAATACGTGATTATTTTTCAAAATTCCATAAATCAACGAAATAGAACGTCGTTTTTTGACGAATTTGAACGCAGAAATGGTAAGGCCGTATGCCAATAAGAATTTGTGACATAGTTTTACAGTTTTAATAAATTTCAATTTTGAGATACGTAGAATTAAAATTTTAAAAAATGTCAAAATCGAGATTTTCGTCTGATGGCCAGAACAGCTGCTTATTGATGAATGTGCAATCGGAAACAGGAATGCGTACGCTGAACACAGGAATTCGCTCGCACCAAAACTTTTGGCAAGTTTTTTTGGATGTGACGTTTTCACACAGGTAGGAAACATCAGATAAACGGCGTCGTATCATGCCGATAACATAGCGAACGCGGCGATATCACTGAGCTTCAGATCAGCTGTACAGACAACCGTATCGTGGGGATAGCTGCACTTGGCATTAAGGTTCACATTCTCAAGACACTTTCTCCAGATGCGGCTAACGATGTGTACAAAGTTCACTATACTGTTCACCAAAATTTGACAGACACCAAGTATAGGTTGAACTTTTTACACACACAGCTTGTTCTTTAGTTTGCTAGAAAGTAGAAACATACTAATTATACTAGAATTTTGTAAGTTTAGTACAATTTATGAAATGAAATTGCACAAAGTAGGGCGTAAACTCTGCCCCCTGTAATAGTGTAGCATCGTATTGATTCAACACCATTGTGCTGTGTCTGTCGTTCACATGTTTCCAATTCCGCAACCGACCTATATCCGGTCTGCAGAGGGAAGAAGCAGTAGGGCACTTGCTCGTACTGAGTGCTAGGCACCCATAGACAGCCCCTATTTCTGCATTTGTATTCGTCCGCCCCGGGCTCGGGGTGGCAGTCCACACGGTGGCTCACTGGCGGCTCGGTGAATTGGGCCGCTACCGTAGTCAGAAGGGCGCCCAACAGGAACAGATGTCGAGGCGTCATTTCGGCGGTCGTTGGATGATGATGCTTCGACGGCGAAGCGAAGTGGGCTTATCAAAGGGAAACGGCGCCTTATACAGCGTGACCCTAAGCCGCTAAGCTCCAAGAGTAATGTACTGGGCTGGGCACTAATCCACGCGAAAATGGTCGAGCAACTTCCCGGCTTACGATAACGTTTTCACCAAGTGATAGTGGGATTAGCGGTCGAGTGCCGAACAAGCGTTGGTCACAGTGCAACGGTGGAGCAGTTCCTAGAACTCAGGGAACACCTGTACTGAGGAGGACGTCTGTTGGTTGATACCGCAATGTATCGCGCCGCCAGGAGGACGATTGAAGAGACGAGGCTTTGCGTGTAAGCACCTGCAACTCCTCAAAGCAGTTGTAATCTGCAGCTCAGAACTACCAAAGTGAATCGCGCCCCACCGCAGCTGCGAACGTTCTAACTTCTTGGCCATCGACAGTTTTCACTCGTGCTGCGAGCTTTACGCTCTCAGACTCACCAAGCAAAAGCTCGCCTAGAGCGTCGAAGTGATGATGTGACCGTTGCGCGCCACGTGCGAACTTTGACGAATCGGAAGCACGCGCGGCCGACCCAGGCGTCAATATCACAAGGCGATGAATCTGCGCCCACAAACCACAACTGAGTCAGTACGCAGGCGCGAAGACAGAGCGGCTTGGTATGTAGCTCGCAGCGAGCAAAACAACGCGCCAGTCAGCTGCTCCGAAATGCACGCGCTATGAGTTGCACCAGGGGAAACGTGCGAGCCTGCCCTGTCCAAAGTTCAAAGAATATCCACAATACACTCTCCGAAACGTCGCATTCCCGTTCTTAAAACCCTGCATCGTCCGCAATCTCAACGTATCGCCCAAATACAATCTCTGCTCTCAGTTGGTGCTCCAATGAATGGTGGCAGGGCCGTGCAGGGCGGCCCAATCGATGGCCGAAGTGAAAGCGACAAAGGCTCGCTTGGAATCGGCGTCGTAGCCGCTGCTTCCAGTGTCGACGGCCAAAGGATGACCGTTCAGTTGGAAGGAGCCGAAGTCGGGTGTACCGGAGTGGCCTAGCACCTCCAGAAACTGCAGGCCGGGTAGGGAGGCGGTCTGAAGAGGGGCTTATCAGAGTATTTACGGTTACCTTGTGCATAGAACTAAGGTAGGTTGCAGTCGACACAAACGTGATTAATGCAGACAAACTGGGGTTACCTGCCGTAAATACGCCAATAAGCCCCCCTCCTCAGCTCCGTCCTTTACAGCATGGCGTCGAAGTTGAGGAAGGGGAGGGGGGGGGGCGGGGGGGCTTATCAGAGTATTTACTGTAGATGGATAAGTTAACCGTAACTACTCCAATAAACCCCCTCTTCACCTTCGCCTGCGCTAGGTAGGGCATGACGCAGAAGTTGGGGACGAAGGGGGGGGGGGGGGGGGCTTATTGGGGGGTGCTTTACGTGTAATTGAGAACATAGGCTTTTACCCCAGCCCTGTCCCTATCGATGGTCAGCGTGTTGGCGCTGTACTCGAAGGTGAAGTGGTGGACGTCGACGGCGTCGGGGGCGCTCAAGTCGACGATGGACTCGCCATCGTCCCAATAGAGCTCGCCACTGGCTCCACCGCTAGCGGCTGTAGGTAATAACGACGCGAGTTTCGCTCGAAGGGAAAGAATGGATAGGGTACAGTAATGTTTGCAGTACTCTGAGGCTTTTGTCAGCCTCTTTACTCTCTTTGCCATTGACAAAGCGCAGCAGAGATGTCAGAAGTTGTACTGCCATCTACAGTATCCGCACCGTAACCCGGCCTTACTCAGTACTGCCGCAAGCACACCACTGACAGGTGGCGATCAGAAGCTCGAAGGGGTTCTGTCTCGAGGCCACCGTATTCAAGGCGGCCGCTTGTGCTGCCATCACGCTGCCTCCCCTCACGTGCAGCGGCGGCAGACTGTCTGTGGGCGCCGGAAGGTCTGCCAGTCCAGGCGCCTGCACCTTGCCGTAATCGTGGTCATAGACGCTGTACCAGACGTCTTGTGGGAAGTAGGCTCCTTGGACACTGTCCTGGTTCTGTAGAATGCAGGACAGATGAAGTCGTTACAAATTTAGAAGCTTGAATATCGCAAGTCTGTGCAAGACGGAGACGAAGCAAGTTTGGACAAATCGGACGGTACCCAATGTCCGAATTCACTCCAATTTCACTTCTCAGAGCCCCCAGATGACTGTTTCTTGTACCAAATTGCCTACTTGAACATTGCAAAATTCAAGTCTAAGATTATTTTATATTATTTCACAATGCAATTATTTTAAACTTATCATTGCTCATCATAATTCTGTAATACTCATTTTAAATTGATTCATTTCAAAAACTCCTCACGTCCTGAAGAACGGGGCTGATCAGCAGGGCGTCGGACCACATGAACTGCACGTGGTTCTCGTGCGTCTGGGGGTCCGTGGGGTAGTTCATGAACAGGCCCCTGATTACAGTACCCCCGTAGAGCGAGGCCTTGTAGTGGAGGGTGTAGAGGTAGGGCAGGTACTTGTAGCGGAACTCGAAGGCCTTGCGGGTGGCCTGCGCCACGCCGGGACCGTAGCGGGGATTGGCCGGGTCCTGACGCTGGTAGCCGATGCCGTTGTGGTTCCTGGATCATAATTATACCGTTAATTCGCCAATAAGCACCCCCCCCCCCTTCTTTCTATGTTCATCGGCGCACTCACTATCCAAGGCGAAGGCAGAGAGGCGGCCATATTTGAGGATTGACGGTACCAATTAAGGTGAATGAAAGCCTACGGTACCTACTACCTAACCTACAGCTACGGTACATGCCGTAAATCGTGCAATACGGCCCCTTCTAGCCTTCTCCGTGGTGACACGCTGTTGACGTTGGGACAAAGATGGGAGGATGATTATTGCAGCAAGTACGGTAGAATACGGTAAGCATTCTAACCTGGCGAACGGATGGAAGGCTCCCAACTGGTGCCATCTCAGGCAGAGGTTTTCGCTGGAGTCGCCGAAGAAGCCGCAGATGTCAGAGCCGACATAGGGTACCCCGAACATATTCCACTCGATTGGGCCGACGACAGCGGCCTGCAAATGCTGGAAACTGGCCTGATTGTCGCCCGTCCAGTGGCCCGCGTACTTGCCCGCGCCGGGGTACAGAGAGCTGTAGTAGATAAAAGGAGGATTGTCTACCGTAATCTGCATTCTAATGGAAAACGATACTCGTCATAGCTATCGCGAGATATAAGTCGATCGCTTGAAATTAAACTATGAACGAATCACAAGGTAATTCCCTGGTGTCGATTAATTCTCAAGTCTCTAATAATTCCTTGGATTCAAACATTGCCAGGAGAAATCTTCCATATGGTTGACTGTTCCCCCGACCCCAGAATCATTTAAAGATACACGGAATGCACAGAGAGTTAGCGTACCGCATCCGGCGAATTCCAAACGCTCTGACACCACTCTAATGTGGTATGTCTTTGCAGACAATCTGACCATCGTAACTTCACAAGTATGAAGCTCAAATTCACAAGCCCACCGACTGACGACGAATCCCCTCTTGCCGGTGGCCCTCTGAATGGCCGTCTCCGTGGCAATGGCTTGGGAGAAGCCGTACAGACTGTGCGTGTTGTAGTGGCGCGTCTCGCCCGTCAGCGACGACATGCAGATGGTGGCCACGCGCAGGTCGCCCTGTGGACGAGCCAAATTTTCGCGAAGATTTGCGGGCCGCTTAAGCAACGTCAGAGACGATTCGACATTTCGACGCTTGACAATGGTAATTCTTTCCAGCCAAGTGGCTATGACACTGTAATAAAATGCTACAATCAACCAGCCGCCTTCCCTCTCTTCCCCAGAACACTGGACCCAGACGCAAAGGGCGGTTGTTGAAGGATTTTCATGTGTATGTTGACTCACGTTGTAGGTCGCGTATGGTGGCTTCTCGAGCAGTTTCTCCTCGTCCGTGAGACAGTCCATGGGGCAGATGAGTCTGGGGGTGTCGGGGTGTCCAGGGGGGAAGCCACCCTGGTTGTTGGTGGCGAAGGCAGCTGGCTCGTTCATGTCGATCCAGATGCCGTCGTACTTGACCTGCATATAGTTACAGTAATCCTATAGCATTCGATAGAGCGTCGTCTTCTACCGTACGCGACTCACCTGGTCGTGGAAGCGCTGGAACTCGCCGATCCACCAGTCGACGGTGCTCTGCTTGAAGAAGTCGGGAAAGCCGACGTTGTGGTCGGGCCAGACGACGCCCAGCAGAATGTTCGTGCCCCGCGTCAGCTCGTATTGGTCGTTCAAGTCTGCGCAGTGTGATACGGTGTTCACACTGCCATCACCCATACTTTATGTCAACACTACACACACTCACCGGGCACGCATTCTTGTCTGGGCCACGTGATGAAAGCTTCAGCGGCCTTTCCCCTGGCAAAGACGTCGTAGGTGGCTTCGATGGCCGGGTCGGCTATCAGCGTCAGCTTCATGCCCACATTATGCAGCTCCTCCGCGTAGGAGGGGAGACCGCCGAAATTCTCCTGAACGGCGAGCGTCGTCGTCGTCGTCGTCGTCGTCGTCGTCGTCGCCGTCGTCGTCGTCGTCGTCGCCGCCGCCGCCGCCGCCGCCGCCGCCGCCGCCGCCGCCGCCGAATAGTGTCCCACTCTACCTGATCAATGGTAAAGTCCTTGAAGCGCTGCATGTGATCGATGTCGACGTACTGCACGTCCTGGGGAATGCCAGCGTCTCTGGTCCTCTGGACCACGTCTTTGACCTCCTAGACACAGCTCAACTTCCCGTAATCCATTCCACAATATACAAATTCGAAGAAATGCCATACATCCAGGTTATGGTAACCGTATCGGCAGATCTGGAAGCCCAGAGCCCAGTATGGCGGCAGCATAGGTCGTCCCACGAGCGCGAGGTACTGTTGCGTGACGTCCTCGGGCGTGGGACCGGGGAAGAAGTAGACGTCCAGGATGCCTGCAAGTTGGAGTGTGGCGTGTGTTTTGGGTCGCTCTTAACCATTGGCAATCTTTCATCTTTGCACAAACGCATACCTTAAATACTATGATAAACTCTCCCACTCTAATAAGCTCCCAACCTCCAATAGTGACCCCCTCCTGACTAAAAGGAGTTTGGAATAATGAGCGCCCCACCTCTAATGCATAGTACCCCAGCATTATTAACACTACTGCATGCTAAAAGATACTATGGTATTACTAAAATGTCCATGCAGTGAATATGCTTTTATTACACGGTATGTTAAAGAAATCTAGCATAAAGAAAGTTATGTTCAGTATGGTATTGATTAATATTCTGTACGTTTGGTGCCTGGCGACTACAAGAGAAGAGAGAGCTGAATTAAAGCGCCCCCCCCCCCCCCCCCCTTCTCCAATAGTAGGGCCTCCTATAATGAGGTCGAAACAATAAGCCCGGCGCAACTTATTCCAAATAATACGGTACCTCCGATGGTCCTGATGGCGACAAAGGGTCCGGGGCCTGTTAGCAGGTCCATAGCGTTGCTGTTGAGCAGCAGCATTCCGTGAGCCTTGCCGTCCTCCTCCAGGGCCATGTAGTAGGGAATGACGCCGTAGTTGCCGGCCGTGGACCCAGGACTTGGTGGGCGATCGCGAGAGAAGAGGTTGTAGGCTCGGTAGGCGGTGAAGTCGTGCTTGAAGGATGGGTGAGATATTGGTTGGGATTGAAAGTAGTTAGATAGTGGCAAGGATGGCATCTTGACTTGTGACTGCGTAGGTACACGTGCATGTACTTGCTGGAAGTACCGTTTGTGTCGTTTGGACGAAATCATTGATCTACTCTTCTGTGTCAACTGTGGCAAGCTACTGGTCTTGCAAGTGAAAACAATTCGATGAAGACCTTCTTCACGATGTAGCAGCAGGTATCCACAGGTATTGTGTTTCCTATGTTCAGCAGTTCTTCTGTCTACTTCCATAACTAATCAAACTATCGATGTACTACTCAGTACCCTTCAATGTCACTTGTGCCAAGCACCTGTTCTAGCATGTGAGAAATACGAGCTCCCCACCGCCTCTCCAACCCCAATCACCAATTGCTCTCGCTTGCTCAATGCTCATTGTGGTGAACCGGTGTTTCGCGCATGGCACACACTCGAATCCACCGCCCACCTTGAGCTTGGTGTGCGCGTGCTCCCCGAATCCGTAGAGCTTGTCGCTGGCGACTAAACCGGCCAGTTGGACGAACTGGTTAGAGTAGACGAAAGCGCCCATGGACGTGTCGAAGAGCGTGGCGCCCGTCGACCTCCGGACCACCTTCCAGGAGGAGAAGCTGGGGCTGGAGGAGTCGACCTGGAAGTCGAGGTCGTCCACGCCGCCGCTTGCCTCCATGGGATAGGGCATTGTGCTGGCAACCTCGAACCTGTTTGATGGAAGGAGAGATGAAGAAGAGAAGATGATGCTGACGATAAGGAGGACCAAGACGCCGACGACGACGGCGGCGACGACGACGACGACGACGACGACGACGACGACGACGACGACGACGACGACGACGACGACGACGACGACGACGACGACGACGACGACGACGACGACGACGACGACGACGACGCATCACAAACGCGCAAACCGACCGTTCGTTGCTCGAGTCGACGATCTTGACCCTGAGGGTGGTGCCCATCTTTTCCGCGGTCATCCTAAGAGGGGAGATGTCCTCTCCATAGGGTGAGCCCGTCCCCTGAACAACTCGCTGTCGCTAGACATCTGCAAGTTCCAACTCCATTCAACTGTCAAGAACCTCATTCTTTTCCAGCGAGAAGACATCTGCGGCCGATCTGGAGGCCACCCTGTACCCGGTATTGGCCGGGTAGCTGCAGTACGGGATGTTGTTGAAGGCGCTAGAAGGCACCCACAAACAGCCGCGATCGACGCAGCCGCTTTCAGTACTTCCCAATTCCGGATAGCAATCGATCCTTTGATTTTCAGGGCTAGCGACTAATTGGGCGCCGATCCTACACGCCCATAATGCTAGGCAAACCGCCGCGTAAGGAAGCGGTCTCATTTCGCGTGTTATAAGCGAGAAGACAGCGCCGCAGTCAAAATACAACTGTTGACTGTAACTGCGAAACCGAAGTAGAGGGAATTACCGGGTGGGGCGGTTTATAAACGCTCGTTTGATAAGGGTACGAAGGTGAGTGTACGCTGGGAACGTACTGCGAACCATGTGACACATAACGCGGTGATAAAGGTGAAAGTCTTGGAATGTACCCACGTATGTGAGGCGTGATAACGGTGGCAGTTCCAGCAAAACAACACGAGCTACCGTATGATGATGCGAATAAATCGTACGTACGCAGTACTCTAGCGGTACAGTGATACAGTAACCCTTAGCCGCCCTAGTGGACAACACATCAGTACGTGCCTATACACTTTACGGAATTAACACGACTTAAAAACAATATGTAGTCTATTGTGAACTAGCCGTTCCTTCCCGTTGCAGAAGAATTCCTGAGATCTGAATATCATGGAATGTAGTCGTCAATGGCCGTAATGTCCTGTTGCATGATCTGTCCTGTTCAAGGTCTGTCCGTTGCAAGGTCTGTCCCGTTGTGAGCCAACGGCGCTGGTCGCCTCGCACGCGCGCCGCAACGTCCGCCCTGTTCATTGTCAAGGTCTGACCTGTTGCAAGATTTGCCCTGTTGAAGGGTCTGTCCTATTCCAGGGTTTGTCCTGTTGCAAGGCCTGTCCTGTTGCAAGGCCTGTCCTGTTGCAAGATCTGTCCTGTTGCAAGATCTGTCCTGTTGCAAGATCTGTCCTGTTGCAGGGTCTGTCCTGTTGCAAGATCTGTCCTGTTGCAAGATTTGCCCTGTTGTAATATCTGTCCTGTTGCAAGATCTGTCCTGTTGCAGGGTCTGTCCTGTTGCAAGATCTGTCCTGTTGCAAGGTCTGTCCTGTTGCAAGATCTGTCCTGTTGCACGATCTGTCCTGTTGCAAGATCTGTCCATTTGCAAGGACTGTCCTGTTGCAAAATCTGTCCTGTTGCAAGATCGCAAAATCTGTCCTGTTGCAAAATCTGTCCTGTTGCAAGATTTGTCCTGTTGCAAGATTTGTCCTGTTGCAAAATCTGTCCTGTTGCAAGGTCTGTCCTGTTGCACGATCTGTCCTGTTGCAAGATCTGTCCTGTTGCAAGGTCTGTCCTGTTGCAAAATCTATCCTGTTGCAAGATTTGTCCTGTTGCAAGATTTGTCCTGTTGCAAAATCTGTCCTGTTGCAAGGTCTGTCCTGTTGCACGATCTGTCCTGTTGCAAATGTGTCCTGTTGCAAGATCTGTCCTGTTGCAAGATTTGCCCTGTTGTAAGATCTGTCCTGTTGCAAGATCTGTCCTGTTGCAGGGTCTGTCCTGTTGCAAGATCTGTCCTGTTGCAGGGTCTGTCCTGTTGTAAGATCTGTCATGTTGCAAGATGTGTCCTGTTGCACGATCTGTCCTGTTGCAATTTTTTTTTTTTTCTTTTCTTTCCCTTTTCTTTTTTTTTTTTTTTTTTTGTCCCTGTTGTGTCCTGTTTTCCTTTTCTTCTCTGTGCTTTCTTTTTTTTTTTTTCTGTCCATGTTTCTGTATTGTTTTTGTTTTCTTTGATGTTCTTTTCTGTGGTTTTGTTTGTCTGTCTCTGTCTGAGGTTTTCTGTTTGTTTGTCTTTGTCTTTCTGTAAGTGTCTTGTGTTATGTGGGTGCTGGGCGGATTTTCCGTTGGATTTCTGTTATTTTTCTTTTGTTTCTTCTTTGGGTTTGTCTGTCTCTGCTGATGGCTGTTGTGTGTGTGATGATTTCCGTCTGTTGGTTCCCTGTTGGAGTCTGTCCTGTTGGCTTGGCGGGGCACTGCCTCACGGGCCGTAGGCGCGCAGGGCCGATGGTGCCTGGTCGCGCGCTCGGAGCGGGCCGGGGCTGTGCTGGGAGTTGTTGTGGCTCTGTATTGCACATCGGGATTCCCCGCATGTGCCCCCTGACACCGCTCTTTCAGCAGAAGGCTCTCTCGTGCATTCCCGTATTCCAGGCAGCCTGCGGTGAGGCAGGAGCGGCCGCGCCTGTGGGGGAGCCGATTCGATGCGCGATTGAAAGCGCCGCCCCGGCCGGCGCCGGTGGCGCCTCCTAGGCGCGCCGAGCTCGGCGCTGCGAGCGCCAAGGCGGAAGCGCACGGAGCGAGCGTGCGTGGCGAGTGCTGGAGTACAAGCGCAGCCAGAGAGGGGGAAAACCTAGCTGGAGTACCGTATACCTACATTGTACATCTACAATGGTCTCGCACGTTTTGCATTGGCACCGTTTTAATTATAACTCTGTCCCGCTTGCACGCATGCTCTCAGCGGTAGCGCGGCGACCCGCGCTTCCGTTCCTACGAGGAATTTTTACCTTATGCGTCTCACCCTTTGGAGGAAGCGCGGCACTCACCTATGTCCCCTCCAACACGGTGTGTGTGCGCGCTTTGGGTGGTCGGTTTGTGTCTCCGCAGGTTGCGCGAGCACCGGGGACGACCCTTCTGGGATTTTGCGCTTTAACATTGATGCTGACCACCTTTGTGCGCGGTGTCTGTTAACTATGTACCTAATATCTCCACAAACGTTCGTCCGTGGTACACCCATGTTAGAGGTGTCCCTGCTCCTAGTGCTGTGGCTACTTCAGGCGGAACCGTTTCGTCGTCGTTCGTGCTAGCGTCCGAGAGGATCTTCCCGTGCGTAGCACTGTGTTGGCTCCATTTCACTTTCTTTTCGAGACAAAGTGGAGCCGTAATCTTCTGGGGAGCATTCTCGCGCGCCATAGCTCGGGGAGCGTGACGTTTTGATTCCGTAACATGTAGTATAAAATACTCGCGATCATGCAGTGTATTCAGAATGGCTTGCGCGAAGTCGAATACTACCGTACTCGAGACCGTTAAGAGTGCGGCCCTATTGCGAAAGAAGTCTGGATGTACAAATTTGTCATTTTTCGCCCCTTGTGCCCGCCTCTCTGCTGATATCCGCGCGCACAAGAGTACGTTTTATTATCATTTTTTCGAATTTCGCCTTTTCTATTGGGTCTGAGATGGTTTTGTGTTGGGGAGGCGCTTTGTGTGGCGTGGCGTGCTGCTGTTTTGGCTTTGCGTGGGCTTGGGATTGTTGGAAGTGTATGGTTTTGTTTATTGAGATAATGTGCAATATGGTGAGGGTGGGAGAAGTGGCTGCTTTTGCCGCACCGTTTAGCTTGATTTTTAGTCAGCCGTATTTGGAAGGCTGTTAATTAAGGGTGTTTCTTGTTTTAAGTTTAAATTTCTGAATATTTCATAGATTTTAGATAGAATTGTATATATTTTTGGGCGGTCATTCGGCACCCGGCCAGCGGTTACGTGCAGGGCATCAACGACTTAGTAACGCCGTCGGGTGTTGTCGTCTTCTGATCGCTGGAAATGATTATAATTTCTATTAGTTATTTGCCAACATTTTTAATAATTCGTTTTGATTTGATGTGGGAATGAGATTGAACAAGTCCTGATGCCGACTTGTAGACTTAAGAAGTTTTATGATTAAATTTTTCGATGGAATTTCGTCTCTGTAATCTGTAATGTTGATGTGTTGTTTTTTTGGTTGGTGTTGTTTTTTTGTTTGGTTTTTGTGGGGCTGGTGTGGCTGCTTGTTTTTTTTTTTTTTTTGCGTTTTTTGTTTTGCTTGTGCTGCTTTTGTTTTTGATTTTGGCTTTCCCTTTGAGATATTATATTTGTGTGGATTGGCGTGGGAGGGGCATATCTTTAAGGGGGGGGGGGGCAGTGGCAAATATTTATTTCCGATTTATTGTAAATTATTTTCCGCATTTTTTTGTTTGGCGGGTGTTTTGGGCGTCTTGCGTCGCGGGCGTTTTTGTTTGCGTGCTTGGTTTAGATAGCAGACCTGGAGGTGGGCACTTTTCGACGGTGGGGGGGGTGGTTTTTGAATGGTGTGTCTTGGTGGCCCGGAGCGGTCTCTCTGAGAAGGTTGTTCTCGCGGAAGGCGATGGAGATTCCGTGGTTGCGCTCCGGTGGCAGTGGAGAGAGTCTGATTGCGTTGTTGTGGTCAGTTTTTGTGTGGAATATTTAAGTAGACCTCAGCCCCGGTCGCTTACTTATCCTCTGGGAAGGGGGGTCGCTTTCGAGGGAGGGGGGGGGGGGCTTTTGGAGGTCTCTGGTATTGTTTCGAGACGAGAATCTTCAACCCTGTCCTCGGCTCTCAGGTGTCTCAGCTGGACCCTGTCCTCTGTGCCCGGCTGGGCGAGGTGTAGCTGTCCTGCAATGCTCTATATTGCTGCCATCCCCTTATAAAAACCTGTGGTGTGAGAAGTGCGCTGGCCGAATGTCCGCTTCCACTTCCGATCCCGGCCGAGCTGCCCCGTCGAGTGCCGCTCCGGTCTGTGCGGATATCTCTCGATCTATTGATTCGATTCCAATTTATCTAACTCTTGATTTGCCGGCATCGGACTTGTTCTCTCTTCTCATCTCAAAACGAATTATTAAAATGTTGGCAAAAACAATAGAAATCTCACAATTATAATTACCATCTTTCACATGTTCCGATAGGAAGCGCGAAGCGGCGTCCAGTCGTTGATGCCTTGCCGTACCCGGGCCCCGGGAGTCTGTGGAAGTTGTGGAAGCGGACAGTTTCTGGTGCGTCAGCGCACTTCTCGACACCATTCAGGTTTGTGTTTTTTTTGTATTTTAATGGGGTGATTTTGTGGCATTTGTGTGCAATATAGAGCATTGTTGTTGTGCAGGACAGCTACACCTTCGCCCAGCCGGGCATTCAGAGGAGGGTGGTCCAGCTGAGACACCTGATGAGCCGAGTGGACAGTGGGTTTTTGAAGATTCGTCGTCTCGAAACAGTATACCATGAGACCTCCAATAAGCCCCCCCCCCTCCCTCTGATAAGCGACCCCCCTTCCCTAGAGGTGAGTTTGAAGTGGTAAGCGACCGGTGGTGGCTTGGAGGTATTACTTTAAAGTATTCCACACAAACTTTCGACCACAACAACGCAATTTCAGACTCTCTCCACTGCCACCTGGAGCGCAACCACGTGGAGTATCTCCAGTTCGCCTTCCGCTGGATGAACAACCTTCTCATGAGGGAGATTCCGCTCAGGGCCACCATTAGACTTTGGGACACCTACTTGGTGAGAACCATCCCCCCCCCCCTCCCAAAGATACCGTCAGTGACCCCCCCCCCCCCCACATGTGCCTGCCGGTATGCTGTGAATGATTTTTGCCTGCGGCGCTGCAAATTGCAAAAATGTCGCCCTGCGACGCTGTATGTAGTGGACGGCGCTCTAAATGGTTACACCTGTCGCCTTAGGAATCTAATATTGTGAATATTTACACCTGCGGGGCAAAAGTTACGCATGTTAACACGAAATCGGCAAAAAAATATTTGCCACTGCCCCCCCCCCCCCCCCCCCCTTAAAGATATTGCCCCTCCCACTTGCCAATCCTGGTTACACTGAGACGTTATAGAGTGGATCATACTCTAAAGGGGAGGGGGGCTATTCGAGGGCCACTGTAGTTTTATGATTTCGGAAGCGCTAATTGTTCAGCCATGCTCTATTCCACTAGGCGAAAATGCGAGTTGGAACGTGAATTTGCGCGAATTCTAATTTGGAAAAAAAAATTAAATTTTAGTCGGAGAGGCAGGGCTTCGCCGACTTCCACGTCTACGTGTGCGCCGCCTTCCTCAGGATGTGGTCCAAACAACTGCAACAGCAGAAGGATTTTCAGGTGTCTATGTATGTAGATGCCGTTCTCAAGCTTGACTGTACGCATCGGACCCAAATTTGGACAGGATACACTGCAGGGCGTTTCTGACAGGGTGTCCAAATTTCAGACCATTTCATAGACTAGAGAGAGAATGCCATCACTTTGCGCAAGTTTATGTCGATAATCGGGTGCAGCGAGCAGTGAAAAGGCGCCACCACACCCGATTTTCGAAATGACCTTGCGCAAAACGATACAATTCTATCTCCTATCTATGAAATGTTCTGAAATTTGGACTCTCTACCAGAACCAGAAACACCCTGTAATGTAGTACAGCCTGTCCAAATTAGGGCGTGGTACATAAAATCAAGCTTGAGAACGGTGGCGGCAAAGTTAGCAGCTCACTTTCTTGCCCACCCTCTACCATATTTGCACATTTTGTATATTGAATTTGAAACAAAACCATATCACTTTTCCAGAACATAATGCTGCTGCTGCAGAACTTGCCCACGCAAAGTTGGGCCGATAGACAGATTTGCGAGCTGACTGCCGACGCCTACAGTCTGATGAGTCTATTCGCCGGAGCGCAAAACCATCTCAGATCGCCAGATTAGAAAATGTTGGCGAAATTTGCCGCAAAAATGATGAATTTTGAAAACGTACTCTGTGTGCTGCGCGCGGGATATCATGCAGCAGAGTGCGGTTCGACTCTCCAAATTGGGCGGGCGCAAAATGACTAAAATTTGGTACATTCAGGACTTGTGTGTGCGTGTTGCGCGAATAGGGCCGCACGTCTGTTTTGAACTGGGTTACTGTAGTAGTACGGTAGTTTATTGTCGACTGTGTCTGCGCAATTGCCATTCGTTTGAATACACTGCATGATCGCGAGGTGTATTTTGATACTGACATGTGTGACGGAATTTTCAAAACGTGTGTGCATTCGCTCCCCGAGCTGTGATGGCGCGCGAGAATGCTCCCCCAGAAGAGTTTTGTACGGCTTTGTCTCACTTTAGCAATACGTCTTATGTACTCGTTCGGTTGTATATGTTGATCTACTTCGTTCAGTTAAGTCTCTGTAAGTAAGCAATATTTTATAAACTTCTTATGTCGTTAAAATCTATTTTTAATTTATTCTTTATAATACTTGTCCTATGATTAACAAAAGAAAGTGATAATTTTTTATTATAAATTATCTGCAGTTAAACTTAGGAGCATGTGTTAGTGGAATATAGATATCTAAAATCTGTTTTTTTTGGATATATTATCATTATATTTCTAGGGGGCTTTCTTTTATATCTGCCAATTTCTCATATTGGTGAATTAGAATTTATAGACGCGATATTTACCTCCGCAAGTGCAACTTGTGTAACAGGTCTAATAGTAACCAGTATTTCAGAAAATTTTACTTTTTTGGGTGAGTTTATTATACTAATCTTGATCCAAATTGGTGGTATTGGCTATATGTCCTTAGTTGTTATATTTTTTCTATCTATTAAGCATCAATTGAATATAGATAAAAAAAGAGCCACACAACAGTCATTAGATCTGCCAACTATTCGTGTAGAAACATTCATAAAAAGAATTTTATCTATTGTGCTAATTATAGAGCTAATAGGAGCGGTTATTTTAAGCTATCAATTTATGCATAAATATAATTTCTTAGACTCTATTTGGCTTGGAATCTTTCATAGTATTAGCGCCTTTAATAATGCTGGTTTTTCTCTTTTTGCCGATAGTTTTATCTCTTATCAAAATGATACAGTGTCTCTGTTGACTATTAGTTTTTTAGTAATCATGGGAGGATTAGGCTATTTTGTATTGATAGAGATTTATGAAAATAAAAGATTCTCAAAAAAATTTACTCTTCATACAAAAATCATGATCTATGGAACAATTATACTTATATTAGGTGGCATGACCCTATTCTTATCGATAGAATGGAGCAATCCAAAAACTTTTGGAGAATTAAGCTTTTATGAAAAAATGTTAAACTCTTTTTTCTTATCAATAAATTTTAGAACAAGTGGATTTAATAGCATTGACATATCCTCTTTAAAAGACTCTTCTATTTTTTTTTCAACACTACTTATGATGATAGGTGCTGGACAAGGAAGTACGGCTGGTGGTATGAAAATAACTACCGTAGCTATTTTAATCATCACTGCAATATATATTTTAAAAGAGAGCAATCAGCAACCAAATATTTTTAAAAGAACAATTGATCAAACAACTATAAATAAAGCTTTATCGATCATTATTTCATCATCTTTTTTTGTGCTTTTTAGTATATTAGTTCTTGTAGAAACACAAAATCTACCTTTTCTTAAAATGCTTTTTGAAGTAGTGTCTGCTTTTGGAACTGTTGGAGTATCAACGGGAAATGGAGATATTTTAAGTCTATCCGCACAATTTAATACTCTTGGAAAAAGCTTGATAATAGTTTTAATGCTAGCTGGAAGATTAGGTGTTTTTGCTTTTGGTCTAATATTGATTGGTAAAGCGAAAAAAAGACACTTTAGATACCCAATAGGAAGGATTATTATATGAAAACAGTAGCAGTTATTGGCTTAGGAAAATTTGGATTTTATGTAGCTAAAAGTCTATCAAAACTAAATGTAAAAATCATTGCTGTAGATAATGATGAAAGAACAATCCAAGAAATAAGCGAGTATATTGATGATGCATTTATAATAGATAGCACAAATAAACAAGCACTTGAAGAGGTTGGAATATATAATCTAGATACTGTAATTGTAAGTATTGGTGAAAATATTGAAGCAAGTATTTTAACAGTTATGGCACTTAAAAATTTAAATAATCAAAATATAATAGCAAAAGCAATAACAACTGTTCATGGGAAAATTCTCTCTAAAATTGGAGCTTTTAAAGTTATATATCCAGAAAAAATAGCTGGAAAAATGCTAGTTAAAAAACTAGTTGATAATATTACTATAGATGAGATAGATATAAGTAATAGCTTAAAAATGATTAAACTACTTGCTAATGAAAATCTTATACACAAGACAATAAGCGATATTCAAAGTGAATTTAGTGACTTAAAATTAATATCTTATAAGAATAGAGGTGATTGGTGCATGGATATTAACCCTAATCATAAGATAGAAAGAGATGATCTATTAATTTTTATGGGCGAGTCAAAATATATAAAAATATTTTATGAGCAGATCAATCTGTAAATACATTTAAAAATAAAAAATTTATTAAAATTAAAAAAATTTAAGTAAAAAAAGGGAATAATGTAGAAATTTGTGTAAAGTTTAAAAAATTAGTACGGTTTTATAAAAGTTAAATAAAAAGAAAAAATTAAAACTGCTGAAGAATAAATTATGAAAAAACAACAAGAAAAAAGAACTCTCGTTGAAGCTTTTTTACTATCTGTTGAAAAAACTCCAAATAGTGTAGCAGTCATAGATTGCAAAAGTTCATATACATATGTAAAAACTAAAAATGATAGCTTTAATATAGCTAAATATATCATTGACAAACAAGTATTAAAGTCAAATCAACTAATAGGGATTCTTAGCCAAAAAGGATATAACCAAGTCATATCTGCCATAGGTATAATGCAAGCAAAAAAGAGTTATTTACCGCTTCATATAAAATGGCCAATACAAAGGATTGATGACGTACTTCAAGAAGGGTTTGTAGATACTGTATTGGTATCACAAAAGCTTTTTTGTAATTTAATTAAAAATAGTCAGATTGAGTTTAATTATAAGTGGCTTATTATTGAAAATATTAAAGAATATAGATCAAATAATGACAAAAAATTTCCCAAAATAGAACCAACAGATAGTGCGTATGTTATATTTACTTCAGGAAGTACAGGAAAGCCAAAAGGAGTGGAAATATCTCATAAAAATGTAATGAATACACTACAAGCTATTAATAATAAATTCAAGATAAATAAAAAAGATAAAATATTGGCTCTTTCAGAATTAAGTTTTGATCTTAGTGTTTATGATATTTTTGGGATATTGAAAGCTGGCGGAACTGTTATTTTCCCAGATCAAGAAAAAGTAAAAGAGCCAAATCATTGGCTTAAATTAATAAATAAATATAATATTACTATCTGGAATACCGTTCCACAATTAATGCAATTATTGGTTGATTATATAGAAAATAATAATCAGTTATTGCTACATATAAATACATTAAGAATTGCTTTATTAAGTGGAGATTATATACCACTTAAATTACCAACACGAATAAAAAAAATTAATAAGGATATAAATCTTGTAAGTTTAGGAGGAGCAACTGAAGGTTCTATTTGGTCAATTTGGTATGAAATTAAAAAAGTAAAAAATGATTGGAAATCTATTCCATATGGAGTAGCTATGCCTAATCAAAATATCTATATATTAAATAAATTTAATGAATTAAGTTCAAATGGAATAATTGGAAATATTTTTATCGGTGGAAGTGGAGTAGCTAAAGGCTATTTTAACGATAAAGAAAAAACCAAAAATAGCTTTATTATTCATCCTAATTTAGGCAGAATATATAAAACTGGAGATCTAGGAAAATGGAATAAAGAAGGTTATGTTGAGTACATAGGAAGAGATGATTTTCAGGTAAAAATAAGAGGTTACAGGGTAGAGCTTGGAGAAATAGAGTCAAAATTTAACTCAATCAAAAATATTAGACAAATCCACGTAGTTGCTAAAGAAAAAAATGGTGATAAATATTTAGTTGCATATTATATTAGTGATAAAAATATAAGTAGTAAATATTTAATAAAACAACTTTCAAACACTATGCCAGACTATATGATCCCTTTAGCTTTTATTAGACTGAATTCTTTCCCTCTAACAGCTAATGGTAAGTTAGATACTAAGTCTTTACCAAATCCTAAGTTTATAGATGACAAAAACTATATAGCTCCAATAACTCAACTAGAAAAAGATTTATGTTCTATTTGGGAAGATATATTAGACTTGAAAAAAGTAGGAATTTATAATAACTTTTTTAAAATTGGAGGAAATTCGATATTAGCAATTAAGCTTGTGCAAGTGATAAACAGTAAACTAAATCAACATATACAGACAATAGATATAATAGAACAAAAAACTATAAATCGCTTAGCGGCTTATATAGATTTAAATAAAAAAGAAGTTAAAAAAGATTTAATCTCAAATTTAAATATAAATAAACTTCACCATTTTGAAATATCAATTTTAATGCATCAAATATCTAGTCAAGAATCTCTTATCTATAATGAAAGTATTTTGGTAACTTTTAAAGGAAAAATAGATTTTAATACATATCAAATGGCAGTAGATCTTATTTTAAAAAAATATGAAGTCTTAAAAAGTAATTATATTTTTAAAGAAGAGAAGCACCAAAGAGTACTAAAGAATAAATCATCTTTTTGTAAATATATTAAATTAAACAAAAAAGATAATTTAGAAAAAAAACTATCAAGTCTTGATTCTAGATTATTTGATACCCAAAAAGATCTTTTAATTCGATTTTATTTAATTGAACATGCAGATAAACAGTATATTTTTATCTCTTTTCACCATCTCATTTTAGATGCTACATCTTTAATAAACATTATTATTCCTAAACTCTATAGATTGATTTTTTCAAACAATATAATATATCTGCATAAAAATGGAATAAATAAGCAGAAAGTAGAACAATTCTCTAGATTTTCAAATTTATTAGATAACCACTATAGTATTAATTACTCTAAAAGTATTGAGTATTGGAAAAAAGAGCTTTTATCATGTGAGCCTATAAACTTAGAAAAATCATTAATTAGCAATGAATATAAAGGAGACCAATCAAGTTTTATACTAGATGCAAATACCACAAAAGAATTAAATGAGATATCAAAAAAATTAAATGTTAGCTTGTATACCATACTATTTTCAACTTTTTCTATGCTTATTCATAGAGTCTCAAATAAAGAAAAAATAGCAATAAGAACAAATATAGATGAGAGAGTATACGTCCCAAGTTATAGTAAAACTGTAGGTTGTTTTATTAATAACTTATTTCTTATTTCAAATAACAATAAAAATATAGTGCTGTCTAAACACATCAAAGAGTGCCATAAAAGAGTTATTAATCTATTTAAATATCCAGTAAAATATAATGATTTACTAAATGTCAATAGAGATTTGGTTGAATTAATGTCTGATGTTCATTTTAACATTGAAACAGCAGAGATTAATAAATTGCCGTATAATCAAACGCAAATATACTCTCACTCTAAATATGCTAAAAATGGACTATATTTTGAATTAGATGCTAAAGAGAATCAAATATATTGTAGAGCTGAATATCAACTTAAAAAGTATGATAAATACTTTGTTAGTTCGTTGATAAATAGCTATAAACACTTACTATGTAATCTTAAAAGTTATATCAGTAGTGATATTTCTCATATTCCAATCTTACCTCAATCAGACCACCAAAAACTAATCTACACCTTCAACCAAACAGACAAACCATACCCTAAAGATAAAACAATCCATCAACTATTTCAGGAGCAAGTTAAAAAAACACCAGATAATATAGCTGTTGTTTATGAGGATGAGAGTTTAACCTATAAAGAGTTAAATAACAGATCAAACCAGTTAGCAAGATATATACAACAAGAGTATAAAAGAGCAGCTGATAAAGAGTTAGAACCAGATACTCTAATAGCACTATGTTTAGATAGAAGTATTGATATGATAATATCAATACTAGCAGTACTTAAAGCTAGAGGAGCTTATGTTCCAATAGATCCTAACTATCCTAGTGAGAGAACCAGATATATACTAAAAGATACAGATACTAAATTAGTACTGACTCAATCAAGTTTAAGTAGTAAGTTAAAAGAGATTACTAACAACATTAAATTAATAGAGGTTGATACTAATCTTTATACTAAATTAGACAGAACTAACTTAACACATATAAGCAGATCAAACAATCTAGCTTATGTTATATATACCTCAGGAACAACAGGTAGACCTAAGGGGGTTATGGTTGAGCATGGTAATGTGCAAAGACTATTTAGTACAACAAATAATAAATTTAAATTTAATAATAGAGATATTTGGACACTATATCATTCTTATGTGTTTGACTTTAGCGTATGGGAAATATGGGGGGCTTTAATATATGGTGGCAGATTAATTATTCCCAATCAAGAGACTACTAAAGATATATCTAATTTTATTAAATTATGTATTAAAAACAGAGTAACAGTTTTAA